>JAHWGI010000970.1:2022500-2226646 GCA_029379305.1 Frankliniella fusca
AGTGCGCGCGTTCAGTGCCGAGGCAACCCTTCCAGGAGGGTTGTCGGCTGACCTGCTGGCACTGGGAGGGGGGTGGGCCGGGCCGAGCGTGTCCGAGGTGTACTTATAGCGCGGGGCGTACGGGAGACTGGACGGTTTTCACTCGCAGGCTCGGCATGGCCTGGGCGGGGCGGGGCGGGGTGGGGTCGGGCGGGGTGGAGTGGGGCGCTGTGTGGCCGGCTCGACTAACAACCACCTGCAGAGCCGCTGCCGCGCCGCCCTGCCCTGCTGCCGCGGAGATGCGGCCGCGCCGTGCCGAGGGCGGGGCGGGGCGGGCCAGTGAGGAACGAGAACGAACGAGCAGAACCAAACTCAGTCCAAAGAAATGAACCCGCGGAAAATGAAGTTTAATCCTGGCAGGAGCTTGCGCGGAGCGGGGAGGGAGAGAGGCGGGGGGAGGGAGAGGGAGGGGCGGAGAGGAGAGAGAGAGAGAGAGAGAGAGAGAGAGAGAGAGAGAGAGAGAGAGAGAGAGAGAGAGAGAGAGAGAGAGAGAGAGAGAGAGAAGGGAGCCACACCGCGCGCCAACGTGATACGAGATCAAACCCAACGGAAGTGAGGTATTTTACTCTTTCTTTACGATATTTTGCCCGCCTCGCCTGGAAAACAGGACAAGATGGTAGAGCGGGTTCCGGCTACGGCCCTCCTCTCGCGGGAGATGAAGAGAGGCGAGGAGAGGCGAGACGCAGCCGCTCACCGTGGCGCTATTCGCTCTTCACGTGGCCCGGCACGCCCTGACAGCACCACTCCGCTAACAAGCCACCCCACCGCGCCTCGCCTCGCCCCGCCCCGCCCCGCCCCGCCCCGCCCCGCCCCGCCCAACCCCACCCCGCCGCGCACCTTACATAATTACGCCGGGCGGATGGAGACCAGCCATCACTTCTTCTTACCCGCCTCACCTCAGCACGCCACCCACGCCCCCACGGCGCCAGGAATGCAAAAACACTGCTGCAAAAATAATGGCGAGTTAAGAGTTACACTGGAAATGTACTAGTCACATTTCTCGCCCGTATTGAGCGGAGTATTTTTTCATAGCTCAGTAAAAGTGACTTTCGCTAAAACGACTCAAATCGAGTCTTTTCTGGAATTTTTTAAATCGCTCCAAAAGAGTGACATTTGATGATTTGACTAAAAAAGAGTCATCAAAGTGACTCTAATAGAGTGATGTTCATCCATGTCACTCTCCCAGGAGAATCCAAATTTGGTACAGAAAAGTCGCTCTCCAAAGATGGAAAAAGGCGACTCCTCCATTTTCAGTGTACGTTTCCAGCAAACGAGTATATAGTTAGAAAAGAAGTACTAATCAGACAATTTACACTGGTAAAACAAATGTTGAAAGTCTTACACCAATTGGTATGTCAAGTGAGTTACAAATGCGCAAATAATGGACACCTTATGGTGTCGAACTAAACGTCAATTTGTGTGCTATTTTTCTTCACCCACAAAACGTTCCAGCTGCTCATCACTTAGCTTGCATTTACCCGACGTGTTCCATTGATCGCCAAGGATTGGTGCGCGTCGATGTGTGCAATGTGAAAAATAATGACGGTGAGAACTACGGAAAGCACCGCTAATTCCTTTAACGGTGTCCACCGTAGTATGGTGCCTTTCCTACTCCGGCGCGCACCGTACTAGAAATGTTTGAATCCCCGTTAAGGACAGCCAATGGAATACTTTTGAAAATTGATAATTTATATTTTGTTACTATTTTATTATTTTATTCATTTTTTTTTAAACTTATTCAAATTATTGCATGCGCATGCTACCATTTAAGAGGAAAATAACTGAGAGGCCTCAAAAACTAGAGGATCGAAAATAATAATATTTCAAATGCATAGCACAGAACGTATAACAAAGCGCGTCTAGTGATAATAGCGCAAGTGTATAAAAATCAAAAGGTATATTACAGCGCATCTAGTAAATGGATAACTAGCACAACAGGAAACAAAATATTAAGAAAACCATTTCTACATACACGAGCAGAAAACAAAGGCAATACAAAATAGAAATAGCACCACGCAAAAGTGATCACTGGGCTCAGATTTTTAGAGTGCACTCACCTAAGTTGCCGGAAGTGTACAGGAGCCACTTCCGGTGGAGAAGAAGAACAAACCAGGTACAGAATTGCCGACGGGGGGCGCCTCACACACCACACACTAACACATATTTATTTCACGTCACACTGCACTGCACATTATTTCACTTTCAACAGTTTGGAGTACGTTGCACACACACACACACACACACACACACACACACACACACACACACAGCATGTCCTCTCCTCATGGTCGCCGCGCCGTCAGGCCGCAGGGCGAAAGTGAGCAGCCTAGCCGGCCATGATGCTCCCGGGCAAGGAGCCCTGGTGGTGGTAATATCAGGTGAGTGAGGAGAGGAGAGTGACAAACACGGCGAAACTTCGACGACACTGGAACGGGCGAAACAAACCTTGCGGGCTAGATATGCAGCGGAAATCTTCCAAGTCTTCATGATGGGTCTCGGCGGGTCACGGCACTGTTTGACTAATTTCACGTAGCACCTGCTCTGTCCGGAGATTCCACGCTGACTGACCGGCGTGGCGGCGGTGACAGTCTCGTCTGAGCGAACGGCGCGATTTGATTGGCCAGAGCCGGCGGCGGACGAGGGGAGTGGAGGGGGCCTGTGGCTGGGCGTCGCTGCGTCTTCTGCTCTGCAGTGCGCTCGGAGTAGGGCGAGCCGGGCGGATGTTAGTGTGGCTGCCTACCGGCACGGGGTACGGAAGACCCGTACTTCTGACCTCCACACACCGAAAATTAGGTACGGTGGCGCCGTACTCTGCGCTCTGCAGTCGGTTTCTAAAACGAAGATACGGGACACCGTAGCTGGTTCCGTACTACAATCTTGCTTTTTTACAGTGTGCAAAGATACTTCATTTTGTAAACAAATAGCAAAACTGAGGCGCAGCTTGGCCGTTTCAGTTACGGTAAAACTAAGGGGAATGCACTGGAAAAACAAAGGTGCTACATAACGCCTTTGGAAAGGTACTGTTTCACTAACGCCTCTAAAAAGACATAAGACAGCACCTTAGTCTTTCCAGTGTGGAGCAGAATCTCCTGCAAGTCGCTCGCTCCCTGATTGTCTTTAAGCCCCCCCGATAGTTCGAATCTGAGCCCTATGCGGCGAGCAGAGTCGGGGCGGGGAAGAGCAGGGCGAGCCTGACGGCGCGGTACACGTTGGCGCGGCGAGGCAAGGCTGCGCGCTGCTGCTGCTGCTGAGGATCTCCGTCTGTTTTATTATTGTAATTGCGCAGAGGGACTCAGCCAAATCCTCCCGCGGACTTATGTGCAGCGCCACTCATTTCACCGTTGCGGGGCGCGGCGCAGTGCGGGCCGGGGAGCCCCTCCTCCATAGGCCGCAGAGGTCGCGCTCAGCAACGCACAGCAACGCGCTGCAAAATTTGTCCCCTGCTGGAGTTTGAGCGCTGCTGCTGCTGCTGTTAGAAACTTGCCGTAGTCCAGGCATTGTCCAGGCAAGCAGAGAGAGTGGGGGAGAGATAGGGAGGGAGATAGCAAGAGGGGGGCACGTGGGAGAGAGGGAGAGAGGGAGGGAGGGAGAGAGAGAGAGAGAGAGAGAGAGAGAGAGAGAGAGAAGGGGAATGAAAGGTGAAGAAAATAAGAGAAAAGGAGGGAGCAGCGCGGCAGAGTTGGGATGAAAATGCTAACACGACGTCCTCTCCTCAACAAGGGCGTGGCGTAGCGTGGCGCGACGTGGCGCGGTGGTGGGCCCCCGCCTGCTGGCCCCGCCCAGGAGCCGTCCGTACGCGGCCGAACGTATGCGCATCCAGCACAGCCTGTCCTGCCTTGTGAGATAGCGTTGGACGGAGGAAAAAAACAGAGCAGGGGTCCATCACTCGTCTGGGGTGCGTACACACACATGATTACCAATTACTAGTGATTGCCGACAATTTTTCGTAAAATTTTCGAATAAACTTTGAAATTTATGACATTTTATCCACGGTCTCACTGGAACAACAAAGGTGCGACATGGTGCCTGTCAAAGGCACGACTGCAATAGCGCCTTTGGTAAGGCACTAAAACGGCCAAAAATAGCACCTTTAGAGGCCAGTAGCGCCTTTGGAAAGGTACTGTTTCACTAACGCATCTAAAAATACATTAGATAACACCTTTGTCTTTCCAGTGCTCACGAGGAAAAACCCCAAACAGTTCAAAAAACGACGAAAATAGAAATTTTTGGGGTGTGATCACCAGTGCCATCGGACCAAGTGTGCATAAGATTACCAAAGTGCGGTGGACCCCTAAAAAAAAAAAAAAAAACTAAAAAAAAAAAAAATAAATAAATAAAAATCACGCCGGAAAAGCAGGTTGCAAGGTCCGAATTCGAGTGCACTGGAAGAACAAAGGTGCTATCTAATGCCTTTTAAAGGCGTTGGTGCAACAGTGCCTTTTGAAAGGCGCAATCGCCTCCCAAAGGTGCTATTTTTGGCCCTAATCGTGCCTTTACAAAGGCATTAGTGCAGTAACACCCCAAAAAATTCAATAGCACTCCAAAAAGGGTGCTATATAGCACCGCCTTTGTTTTTCCAGTGTGCACAGGCAATAATAATCGGTAAAAATGATGTTCAAAATGTTTCGATGGAGCCAAAATCCTTTTAAAAACGTAAATTCCCATCTACCTCGCAGGCGTGTCGGAGAAAGAAGACCACTACTTCAAATAACCGCGCAAAGCGAGAGAAAGTGAGTTTCGGCCTGGTCAGGTCAATCACCACACCAGCCCATCGGAGCCCTGAAGAGACCCACCTCGGACAGCCCGTCTCCATCGTCCCTCCACTCCTTCCCTTCTCGCCATCCTCCCCTCAGGCTTGCACGATAATTATCCGGCTCCGTGTTAACGGCCACCCCGCATTGCGCATCCCTTCCCTCACCCCGCCCCACCCCTAGCGCCGCACGATGAGCCCTCATTCCGGGATGTGGATCTTCGTCTGTGTCTTGCATTCTTATCAGTTTTGCCCTCTCTCTTTCTCTTCCTCCTCTCTTCTCCATCTTCTTACATTCCCCCGCCCACCTGCACCTCCCCTCCCCTCTTATCTAATCCCTCTCGTGCATTATCTGATTTCCCGTGTTCACTGTCCTCTCCTCCGCGGATATCTCTCTCCTCTTTCTCTGCGGTATTGAGGTTGATTAGCTCAAGGTGTGTTTGTTTTCGTTTTGGTCTCCTCACTTCTTGTTTCATCTTATTTTCCTCTCCTCAGTCGTAGCAGCAGGGCAAGCAAGCTCTGGTTCGTCCTTTTTCTTTCAACCTTCTCATCGTGTTTGTTTTTACGCGCCTCGCCCTCCTCCTCCCTCTCCTTCTTTCGAAATACTTGTGCCAGTGCAACACAACCCCCAACCCCCCCTTCCCCCTCCTCTGTGCATCGCTCCTCGCAGTCACTTTCCGTCGCTCGACCAGCACTGTCAAAGTCAGGCGCACCCGCCCGCCCCGCCCCGCCCCGCCCCGCCCCGCCCCGCCCCGCCCCGCCCCGCCCCGCCCCGCCCCGCCCCGCCCCGCCCCGCGCCGCCCCGCGCCGCCCCGCCCCGCCCCGCCCCGCCCCGCCCCGCCCCGCCCCGCCCCGCCCCGCCCGGCTCCGCTCAGCACCATCCAGCCGCGCGCGCGGTTTTCGCGGACAAGCCAAATGAGCCAACGGTTTGCGTGTCCCGCCAGTAGTAATCGAACGGCGCGGTGGTGGCAGTCCCCTCCATAGAGTCCGCAGAGCGGCTTCCAGTGGTCCGGCGACACTGCAAACTCCAGGCAGGCGCAGGACATCCGCCACACCTTTAGGCAGGGCACAGCGGCACAGCCAGACGCGCTGGTGAGCAGCGTGACGAGCACACGCAGCCCCGCCGTACCTAGCCCCGCCCCTCCCCGCCCCGCCACGACCCAACTCCAGCCGTTAGCCCGGGCTCGGTACAACTGGACAACTCTGACGAGGATGGAAGTGGGCGAGAGGGAGGGCGGCGCGGCGGGGGTGGAGCGGAGAGGCGTCATATTGAGAGCACTGCGGCGGAGCGCTGCTCGACCTGCTCGCCTCGCAATGGCACGGCCCAACTTGGCGCTCATTTGCGGGGGGGCCGCTCTGGTTCGAGGAGGCGGCAACGGTGGCAGTGTGGTGGAAGTGCCGTGGTAAATCGCCGTCCGCGATGACGCCATAGTTGACGCCGCATAGAGGGCGTCCGCGGGGGGGCGAACGAAGACAACCCGCGCAAGGACACTGCTGAGGGTGGCTCGGCAGCTTCAGTTAGTTGTTGAGTTTAGTAAAGCGTATTCAGGGTGCGCGAAGGATAAGGAGAGGATGCGTGGCGCCCGCGCGCAGGACACCGCCGCAGGACACCGCCGCAGGACGCCGCAGGACGCTGCAGGATGACGCCAAAGGACGCCGCTGTGTGCCGCTGCAGGACATCACAGCACGACGCCCCAGGACGCCCCACGACGCCCCAGGACGCCCCAGGACGCCCCAGGACGCCCCAGGACGCCACAGGACGCCACAGGACGCCGACTCCGGAACACGCCCCACCAAGAAAAAAGTGAGGCTAAACGGAGGCGGAAGGGGCCTTGGCCTCGTCGGAGGGGCGTGCCGGGCAGGGCGGGGCGGGCCGGCTGGGCTGCCATGTATGACTTGGTATGAATTGTACTCTGCCCGAGGGGGAAATGACTTGGGACAAGGATTTGTCCGAATAGCCAGCGGTAATCCGGGGAAATTTTGGTCAAATTTAGGGTGGTTTCAACATTTTTAAGATGGAAACCGATAGTTATCGGAGGGGTATTCCAGGTAATCCGGGCTATATGGTTAATCCGGCTGACACCGAAACCTTGAGTCGTTTCCCGCTCGAATCTGCCTAAGGTGGTATCACGCGTCACCTCGACGTCTGGGTCAGAGCGCTCTGCTTACGAGTGAAAAGAGGGAGGAGGGGGGGGGGGGGGGTCGGAATCTATGAAAAATATATGTCGCACCTGAAGTAGGACACGAAGGTAAACAGTTCCCGGCATGATGGAGAAAGTTATGGATCTCTTATTGCCTTGCCATAGAGAGAAATTCTTGTGCCGAACAGGAAAATTTTCCATGAGAGGTCTCGTAAAATTACGATTCATATTGCAATTTTTTTATAACAATACGTATTAACTCAGGCACGATTGGTGAGCAACCAAAGTCAAGAAGCGTAAAGTCGTACATGTACGAGATATGTTGTACTTAGTGAATTACAAAATATTGTACATCTACGGAAATATTTTCTACAGTGGCCAGGGTTTAAAAGGTGTAACCAGAAGAAATAGGAAACCGATTTCGATACACGTCATGATCGTGACCAATCGAAACATTCAATGAATGAATCGCACAAATAATATAGACCCTTTTCGGTGTCGGCATTTAGCATTGATGTCCATTTCGGCATTTATGTTTGAATGAAGTCCCTGCTCCGTCACTAGGTTGTTCCAAAATGATCCCTCACGTTTGAGGAGGACTAAAACGGGTTTTCGTTCTTTTTCAAATCCCTCCGAATTTCCCTTGGAGTTGGAATTTCACCCCACTTTGGTGAAGTCCCTACAAAGTCATTTTCCTTTCGAATCCATCTGGTGGTGACGTTCACGGAACATAGACAAGAAGGCTTCCTAGTCTATCTCCAATGTGTCGGACGGCATAAGAGGGTTCGCAGATACACGATGTACATGCGTTGACATGCGTGCACATGTGCTCAGCTTATACGGTTAGTTGTTGCACTTTCCTTACAGATTGGTGCTCGATTGGAGCACGGACTCGGAGTGTGCGCAGGGACCTCAGCGAGACTTCAGAGGGAGGTGTGTTCTGAAATCCCCGATCCCCAGGATGCACTATCTAGATGCTTCGGAGTCATTTGTTATTGGGACTCCAGAGGAATTTCGGGTTACGGACCTGAAGGGGACTAGGTTTTTTAATTACTTGAGTAATTTCGAGAAAAATAGTGCATTCGAGCCCTGGTTCCGGTCGGCATTCTTTTCGTCTTCTCCTCGAGCCTAGACCGAAAAGGGGTCTATTGACGGTAGCGGCAACCAGCAATTCACCACAGGCTCGGGCTCGGGCGGTGATGCTGGCCAGAGCAGAGCAGTCTCCACTCCGCGCGACAGTGACACCAGCCGCACTGGCGGTCCGCACCGCGCCACCAGCGCCACCCCTCGGCTAACGGCCGAACTGCTACTGGAGCCGGCTGCCTGCGGACTGGCGGGAAAGACGGGAGTGCGATGGAATAAGGGAGGGGAAGGGAGGGGAAGGGAAGGGAAGGGAAGGGAAGGGGTCCAAGAGATTTGGCACCAGTCAAATACAACTCACTTCATTCTTTGGTCAGCATAATCATAAAAATGCATGATGAGGAAAATAGTAAAATAACAGGAACTAAACGAACTCCACTGTTAAAAATACCATAGGGAGTTACGGTAGGCCTACGTTCTGTACCGTAGTTTTCGTGTACGGTCAGACCGTAGCTTATCATTACGGTACGAACTGTATTTCATCGTGAATAGAATGTGCCCCATTGAACTTCCCCAACACATCTGCAGACTACGGTGTGTACCGTAAGATTCAGACCGTAGTCGAAAATTACGGTCAGGGACCAGGAAAACAAATTAACGGCGCGTACCGTAGGTATTTACCGTAGTATTTTCTCACAGTGTCTGGACGTGCAGTTTCCCGTTCACCGAGATCAGCTCTCCTACAGCAGCCAGCCAATATCGCGCCCCATATCAGTCGCCGCAAGCAGCTAATACCCCGTGTCCCGTAAATCGGCAAAGACAACAAAAACTGCTCCAAATGAACGGAAGAAGGCCGGTCTTTACCAGTTAGCTGCCGCATCGCCCCGGCCAGCGGGCGCCAGGCTGTTCTTGCGGTCGGGAAAAGAAGATTGTGGCCGATATATAGAGGTGATGAAGAAAGCAATAGTGTCATCATTTACGCCACGCGTCATTTCTTTGTCGAACGTCTTGGCTCGACAAACAAACTCCACCCCCAAAAAAGGTCACTCATTCGCCCAGCCAGCGGGAGCCCATGTCTAAAAATCCACTAAGACCACAGCGGATCTGCTACGTAAGGGGTTGTTTTCGACATATCGGATCCGCTTACGTTTGCAGGATCCGGTTTGTTTAAGGATCTGCTTTACGTAAATCCGGTCTCTTAGAGGATCCTGTGTGAAAGCGGATCCGAGTCCCTATAGCGGGTCCTCTTAGCGGCGGACGATATTCTAAGTCTTTAGGAGAACAGCACAGAGCCCGTATTTGGTCATGAAATATCGTATCCGGGTAAACTTTGTGCGCCGAACACGATGGCGATGTTTAAATTGCCGTACTTCAACCCGTTCTCGAGATATTGATCAATAGTCATAGCAAGTCACAAATCCACAAAACTTTGCTAGTAACAGATACCACAGTTTTCGGTAATGTCCTGCGACGTAAACTTGAGGCGTGGCAAAGCCTCAAAGTTTTGAAGTTGGTTCCGGTTTCGTGCCAAACCGGATCCGGCAAAGTTTTAACAGATCCAGAAATGCCAAACCGGATCCGACAAGGCCACAGCGGATTCGGAAAGGTAAAACCGGATCCGCAAAGGTTCAAAGAGGATCCGGGAAGGACAAAGAGGTTCCGGCAAGACAGAAGCGGGTCCGGCAAGTCAATAGCAGATCCGCCAAGGATAATAGAGGATCCGATAAGGCTAAAGCGGATCCGTTAAGGTCCAAGTGGATCCGGTAAAGCCAAAGCGGATCCTGTATAATATCAGCGGATCCACTAAAATCTTAGTGGATCCACTAAAATCATAGCGGATCCACTAAAATCTTAGTGGATCCGCTATTTTCATGGTGGATTTTTAGACATGGGAGTCGACAGAGCGAAGTGCGCACACGGAGAAAAACATTATCTGACTCATCAAACCTCATTGCAAATAAATCGCCTACCACTTTTTGTTTGCTGTTGCACCTATATCGTAGCTGGCAGAGCAAAGGACTTAGCTATGACAGCTGCAAGGTAGTTGTGACAGCAATATTTGTTGCTGCTGCAGTAAAAGATGCTGCTACATCAGAAAATCTTCTTTCACTGTTAAAACCTTGCGAAGCAATGCTTTGTATTACAAAGCAAATGATTTGTAAGCTGCGAAGCATTTGGCAGCTTTGTATTACAAAGCATTTTCTTTGTAATACAAAGCATTTCCTTCGTAGCTTACAAACAAAATGCTTCGTAAGGGCACGAAATGCTTTGTATTACAAAGCAAATGCTTTGTAATACAAAGCAGCCAAATGCTTTGCAAGCTTACAAAGCATTTGCTATGTAAGGTTATGACAGTGTTATCCGTGCAGCAGACTGATTCAGAAGAGTGCTCTTTTCAACCTGTGTCTCTCTCTGGCAATTATTGGGTGTGATTGGGTGTGCCGCACAGGTGCGAGCACTGGAGATGTGATTGTCACATTTCTCGCCCTTAATGAGCGAACCAATTTTTCATCGCTCAGTAAAGTGACGTTCGCTAAAACGACTCAAATCGAGTCTTTTCAGGTATTTTGAAAGCGCTCCAGAAGAGTGACGTTTGATGATTCGACTCAAAAAGAGTCATCAAGGTGAGTCTAATAGAGGGATGTTAATCCATCTCGCTCTCCCAGTGGGCTTGATCAGAAAATGCGTGAACGATGGCTGGCCGCCTCGAGAGCTGCTCGAGAGTCTTCTAGCTCTGCATGCCTCTCGCCGTATCCCGAGATGCAAGAAGAGAGTGAGCTAGGAGACTCTCGAGGCAGCCAGCCATCTCTAACGCATTCGCTGAATAAGCCCACGGGAGCATGAATATTTGGTACAGAAAAGTCGCTCTCCCAAGAGCGACAAAGGTGACTCCTCTATTTTCAGTGAAGGAAGGCAGAGCAAGGGGAGCAGAGCTCTTCTAAATCAGACCACTGGATGAGCGCGCCGGGTAAAACACTGCCGCTCTCGATATGAAGCGTGTAACGGCGTGGCGCCGCGTGACCATGGCGCCATCACAAAGTTGTCACCTGCGAGCTAAACGACACGCGCGCCGCCCAAAAGCGATCGGCGCCGATATCGAAATAAAAACGGCGCCCATATGCGCGTCGCGCGCGCGCCAACCACTCGTGCTATATTGAAACGAACCTTTGACACAATATCGCACAGCTGGTTTACGCGCGCGCCTCACTGAGCGCCGGGGACGGGATTACCCCACTGTATTATTACCGATCTGAGGTGTTTACGACGTGATATTAAAACGGTCGACCGCACCGTCATGCGAGCTGTCCGCTCCTGTCCGCTCATGGACCCGCATTGGACCCGCGGCGCGCGCGTGCTGTCAGCCGCGCGGGAAATAAGAGCCGCGAGGTATTGCCCTCCGCCACGCCCCACCACACCACGCGCGTCCAGAGGCGTCGATAAGCCGCGTCGAAATGATTCCGCCCTCACCTCACACTCACCCCTCCATTGCCCCCTTTTTTTCCCTGCCCCTTTTCTCTCTTTAAACGATCACTCCCTTTTTTTCTCGCCCTTTGACTCCCCCCCCCCTCCCTCCTCCGGCTCTCCCTCGGTTACAATAGGCAGTCAAGGCAGAGGGTGCGAAGGGGCTGTCTCCTAATTAGCTGACGGCATGATATTGACGCCGGGCCGGGCGGGGCGCTATCGGCCGGCGGAGGCACGACGACGACGACCACTCTCGTTCAGACAATACCGTCCGCCGCCGCGGTACGCGCTCGCTCCTGATGGCCGGATCGGGAGTCGAAAAAACGACGACAACAACAACAACAACAACAACAACAACAACAACAACACAAGACTCATAAGATCGGCGTTTGAAAGCGAAAGAGACAATGAAGGTTGGTGTGCCGCTGCCCGCTGGGCGACCCCGGCGGCGGCGGGGTGGTGGGCCGCCTGCTGGGGTAGGCAGACCCGCCGAGCACCGGAGCGCACCGGTACGGCCTACGCGGCACCCACAGGCGGCGGCAGCCCTCGGCCCCGAGCCGAGCCGAGCAGAGCCGAGCAGAGCCGAGCCGAGCCGAGCCGAGCCGAGCCGAGCCGAGCCGAGCAGAGCCGAGCCGAGCAGAGCCGAGCAGAGCCGCCACGGGGCTCCACTTTGACTGCGGCGGATTCGGCGTCCAATCAAAAGAACGCGGCCCTCTCCGCTCCGCCCAGCCTCCCGGCCCGGCCCGGCGCGGCGGCGCGCGGCTTAGCGCCGCACTTTACGATAATGGCGCCGGCACTAATTACGACAGATTCTAGAAGTGCTTAGTCGAATTAAAGGCACGGTTGACGCATATTTTTCCAGGTTGAATCTGCCGCGCGCACCCCGCGGAGGGAGCGCGCGCCGAACCAGCAGCGCGACGGTGGGTAGGTGCTCGTCGGAGCGTGGCGGGGCGTGGCGGGGCGGGGCGCGGCGGGGCAGGGCGGGGCGGGGAGGAACTCTCTAAAAAGGTAATCTCCTCGGATGAATGTGACTTCCGTCGCTCGGGCGGGGCGGCGCCGGGCGGCACGGTCCCCGCGTGCAGAGGGCGCCTCCCGAGTGTTTATGGTCAAGGCGGACCCAATAAACATAAAGGTCAGAAATAAATATGCGGCAGTGTGTAGGGAGGGGGAAGAGGGGATCGAGAGAGAGAGAGAGTCACAAAGAAAATGAACACGAGTCAAACAAATAATGAACGAGGCTGTGCCCGGCGTCCCCGCGGGCGCGCCAGGGGCGGGTCCCGGCCACGCGGTCCCCGGGGGGTTATTGCTCGCGTCGTGACAACTTCTTTGTTTCCGGGGCGTTTGCGAGCCAGCCAGCCACCCGGGCGTGTTATGGTGGCGCGACCAAGACGGTGCGAGAGAGACAGAAGGCGGACTCACTACCCTTTCGCTGAGCCTCGGCGGAGCTGGACCGGCCTTACGCTCGCTCTCAGGGGCGGGGCCACCACCGGCGTGTTGGCTAGGTTAATATCCCAGAAAAGGGCTCAAGAGACGAACGCCATCAGAGATAGCACGATCCAATACGGTGGCGCGCCGGGCCGACCGGGCCCCTCCTCTACCCGGGGCTTAAGTAAAGGAAAGAACCCAGCTTAGCTCTATTTTACAATGGTCCCCCACTGCCTGCCTGCCTGCCTGCAGGTCGGCAGACGCCTCCTCGGGAACTTGCAGCAGCGCTGGTATAATTCCCACTGCGAGAAGCCTAACGGGACAGGCTCTTTCTCCCCCCCCCCCGTTCTCTCTCTCTCTCTCTCTCTCTCTCTCTCTCTCTCTCTCTCTCTCTCTCTTTCTCTCTCTGCGCTGGCCGCGGTCTCTCTCCCCCTCGCTCCCAGTATTTATTTATCTTATTTATTTCTTCTCTATCAGCCGTCATAAAGATGCCGCCGCATAATCCCCCGGTACGGCCGGCGGCACTACCCCTGCGGCTCGCGCCCCATCCCGCCTCGCCTCCGTGCCTAAAACAATGCGAGTGCGGGGCACTGCGCGGGGCACAGGCAGGCACAGCGTCGGGGGCGCGCTGTTTAAACGCACTCACTTCCCGACCCGTTCGCTATACGTTTCTCGTCTTGCGCTGCTTCCTTCCTCTTTCCTCCTACTTCGCCCGCTGCAACCCCGCCATTCCGCCTCAAGCGCGTGTCATAAGACAGAAACCTGGATGAACATTCAATACATGAACATATAACTAACATAAAAGGGAATGCAAGTCAATATCCTATTTGCTTATGCTTTCAATTCGCAATTTTCATCGTAGAACATTATCATCTGACAATAGAAACTGTGAATATGCCAAGAATTCTAAGGTTAGGAAACAACTTCAATCCGCGACGTACACGATGAGTTTGAAACGTGGTCCGGGAGAGGGAGGAGGCGGACTATCGCGCGGAGTGACTCTTCGCTCCTGGTTCCGACGAGCTTGGAGGAGAAGGAGCCGGATAGATAGCTGGATAAATGGATCGAGAGCGAGTAAGAAAGAGGGAGAGAGTCGGAGGGAGAGAGATCTTGTTGAGGGAGGCAGGAGAGGGAGGAGTGCAGAGACAGGCCCGGCGCTAACCGTGAGATATCTTATTACTTTCGAGGTGTTTAATAAGGAAATGTTGGCTAACTAACACCGCAGCCGCCACCCTCCACCCCTGAGAGTCGCACCCGACGCTCGCCCCTCCTGCCCCTCCTGCCGTCCCATCCTCTCTCCCTCCATACCTTTCATTCTGCTTGTGCGAGAGAGAGAGAGAGAGAGAGAGAGAGAGAGAGAGAGAGAGAGAGAGAGAGAGAGAGAGAGAGAGAGAGAGAGAGAGAGGTAGCGAGAAAGAGCAAAGATAGTACGGAAGGGGAAGGGGTTGGAGGAGGGAAAGAGAGAGAAGAATACCACCTATTAGTCTTTCTATCTTCTTCATGTCCATCCTTCAAATAAGGCTCGTTACGCCCTACCTTTTTCGTCACCCGCAGATGCATGTTTACGGCCGTTAGCCCTCGTCTTCCACGAATTTTCGGAACGTCCCAATATGAGTACAAAAACGGGCGCGGTTATGCTAGAACTGATGATGATGATGATGACGACGACGATAATAGAGATATTAATAGGAGAAGCGCCGCGGCGCACTTTAAAGTCCTGCACTACTTTATTACCTGTGCGCCAGTAGACTACGGGGACGTGGAGGGGGAGGAGGAAGTCCGTAGAATAAAGAATTAAAGGAAAAAAGAAGAAAGCCAGTGCTGGCTGCCAGAGGACGGCGCGGCAGGGCGGTGTGCGGCGGCAGCGGGGCGGGGCGGGGCAGTCGGACTAAGATGTGTCGTAGTTTCTCGTTGACGGTGCTGGTTTGCATATTCCTCGGCGCAGCCGCAGAGAAACGACTCTCGGTAACTTAAACCTTGTATACTACCGCTATTGGACACGCCGGGGAGGAGAGGGGGAGGTAATCTAAACTCCTTACATCCGACCATCCCGCCACACCACCCCTGCGCCGCAGCGCTTCCTCTCCCTTGTGAAGGAATTCCCATTCGGATGCATTCTCTTTCCTGTTTGATTGAGTTTTGGAAGAGCAGGGGGAAAGAGGGCGAGGAACAGCAACGCAAGAGAGGGAGTAGTTGAATTCGGGTGAGGCACTATAAGGAAGGGGGTGGCCCGTTGGGGAGAGCAGGTAGAAACGCTCGAATAAGGTATCTTATCTGGTATGCAAATTATTGCAAAGACATGGGTGGTTAGTTGCGCAAACAGAACTAGTTCATTGCGGTGTCGTATTGTGAAGTTATGAGATTCGCCCCGGGAATGGCAGCCGTCCAAATTTGCAAATTATTAATAGAAGTGTGTAGCAAATATGTACTTTTACCGTGTAAAGAGAAGTGAGAGCGCTCACCATTGCCGTCGAGCTATTGGAAGTTATAAGGGCAGGATAGGGCTGCTGCAGAGAGAGGCTCGTTAGACAAGGAGAGCTTTTATTCCAAAGCATATAAAGGCAAGATGGCCACCTGCCCCGCAGAGGACGGAAGCAGCGAACGGAGGGGGGGAGGGGGGGACGACCCGCTCGCCAACAAGAACGACTTCTCTAATTGGGGATTATCCACACTGCACAGTGTGTTCGCAATAACCCGCGCGCACGTGTGTGTGTGTGTGTGTGTGTGTGTGTCGCGACAGTACGGCGACATTTAAACCTCCCCGACATATTCTTTCCTTTTCTGCAGCTCCCGAAGCGGAAGGCCGTTCCCACTCTCTTGGTCGGCAGAGAAAGGAAGAGAAGGGGGGCGAGAGAGAGAGAGAGAGAGAGAGAGAGAGAGAGAGAGAGAGAGAGAGAGAGAGAGAGAGAGAGAGAGAGCAGGAAGAGGGACAGAAGGGTTGTGCACGAATCGCACACGACGACGCCTGGCTGCCGCGTCTTCGCCACCGAGTTTAAACTGGGATTGCATTCCGCGCTAACTAGAACTGTTTCCGCGAAAATTAATGTGCATATGGTTCGGCCGTGAGTCCCGGTCCCGCACCCGCACACACAGGGCGCCCCAGAAGTCTGCAGCGCTTGAACCTGCTGTTTGGAATGAAGACGGTTGTGCTGGGCCGGCCTCAGCGTGCGCAGAGGAGTAAGCCCTCCCGCCCCACCCCGCCCCGCGGTACTGCTCCGCAGCCTTACGCGAATTACAGTAATTGAAGTTATTATTATAATTATTGCCGAGGGCCTGGCCGCTCCTCTCGTGCGAGGCGCGGCGCTGGCCACCAGGGGACAGTTGGTCAGAATCTCTGCGCGCCGCCGCCGGCCGGATTCCATTTGCATATGATTCTTAATTTTGTCTTTTACACTCGCATTTTTGTTTTGGTCGTTACAGTTAAGGTTATGGCCAGCGAGGGATCGGCTGCTCGGCGGGGCGGGGAAGACCTCCCGAGTGGACTTTAGCCAACCTTATGCCTTATGCGCAGGCGCCTCTAACGAGTCGGAGGAGGTAAGTGGTGTGGGTGGGAGTGGAACACATCGGGCAAGCGCCACGCAAGGGCAATAACTGTTGTTCGATTTTTTGAGACTTTTACACTAGGATGCCCCTTGGGATGCCCCCCTCAGCCCAAAAGCCGTACTTTTCAAAATACCGAAGAAAAATGAGAAAAAAAGAACTATTAGCACGTAACTTTTCCAAAATGCTATATTATTACAATACACTCCTGCACCGTGCGGCCGGGTACCATACCCACCCGAACGAAAACTCTGCTGGAGGTAGCTACAGCGCTTTCATCTTTGGCCCCAAAAATTGTGATGGGTGATATCACCAACAAACCAACCAGTACACCGGTAAAGCTTCAGTTTTGAAATTTAAAATGTTAAAAGAAACGACTTTTATTCTTTTTATTGAATTCAGTAACTAAGTAGGCAGCTCCCACTACAATTTTGCAGTGACTGAGACAAGAGAATACTTAAAAACCTACAGCCATCCACAAGAAAGCAATAGCTACGTCTGGAAATTATGAAAATGAGGAACCATGTGCTGAACCAGTAAGTCATTAATCTACTTATAAAAATACATTTTCAAATGTATCATTCTATTTTCAATGAAGATTTATAACAAATATTTGTTAATGCAGGACCAAGATGAGCTCAAACTCTTACTCAAGAGTAAACTAGTAACTTCTTTGACCACAAGGAATATCTTAAATTATAGTAATAACCAAGCCGATAAGTCGTGGTAAGTCCTTTGCTCTGAATTTTTTAATTCAGTTTGAGTTGTCATCCTTTAACATACTTGTTGCATCCTCAGCAATCAAGAACACTTACAGTGCAGACTAGCAAGAAAACTCTGTCCCAGAATCAAAATCAGAGTTTAAAATTGTGTGCTGAAGTATGGTAGGCCATAGGATATCAATACTACTCTATATGATCATGGCTTTTTGGTCTGCACAGGTTAGCCATGAGATTGGATCCAGCACCTTGCATATCTCCTCCCTCAGGCAATTTTTCCATCCAAATTCCTGCCAGCCTTCCTCAACCTTCTTTTGAACTTGCAGAAAATAATTTGTGAGGTGAGCAGAAGGCTTGTCCAGACTTGCACTTGTTTCTTTCATTATTTGCTGGAAGGTGAAGTCTGACGATAGCACGTCCGTGGACAAATCTCTGGTGCACACCGTGCATCTAGCAGTTGCTTCCAGAAGTTTGGAACATTTGGTTCCACAAGTGAGAGCTGGCCCCTGACGTGACAATTTATTAAATGGCCTGGGAGGTGGATCAGTTGGATCATGGGCTCGCAGCAGCACTGGGCTCTCCAGAACATCCTCTGATGGGCTATACAGTGCTACCTCCAACAGGCTTACAAAGTCATTGAAGTTTTGGTCATCAGTCTGCATACAATTGGTGCCTCTCAATTTTGCTGGTAGCTTCTGCTGTACCAGTACCGTCTTCATTCCGGCTACAAACTGAGGTATAGTAGGGTTGTCGTTACTTCCACATGTAAATATGATTTGCCCAAAATAATTCTCCACGTGGTCTTGATTTAAATCCCTTAAATGCAACTTGTGCACCCCTTTTCTTTGCAGGCTATTCCATATTCTGCCCAACCCTTTCAAGTTTTGAATAAAGGCCTCAAGGCATGGAGACACAGGTGCACCCCTGGTTCCTTACTGATGAATTTCCACTTCTTCAGTTTGGGAATTATTTTGCACCAATATGCATGGTGGTATGATGTGGGAGTTACATCACACCTACCATCTTTGGGCTTATCTGTTCTACTGGGCCCATTTACTGAATCAAACAGCTGATCAACTGCCAGGAGGAGGCCTGCTGTTTGCATCCCATCAGCAAGTTGCCTCCACCTGATCGGGTGTGAAAAGTTTTCATACTTTTGTACTTGTGCTCACTAAAAATTTGAGCAGCCAAGTGGACACACATTTTATTCCGACCAACAGGTACTAGGTGAGCATTTTTCAATCTTGATATTTTGCAGATTCCTTAGTCAAGCCTGATAAATTCTATGATATGCTTCCATTGTGCCACTTTGTTTTCTTCATATACTAGGTCATAAGATAATAAATTATTTCTCAAATTTTTTAGCAGGCGAGGAAAGTCCCACAGGTGAATAATTAATTTTTCATCCACCTGATACACATTGTCAATGTCTCCTTGGGGACACTTTCCCCAAAATGTGTTTATTGCCCCTCTATTGGTAGAGCCTTGGCACTGACACTGGCAATAATAGTGATACCAATAGAGGCAACAGCTCCGCATACATCCTCCAGGAGCACAGCAAGTGTGTCAGATGGACAAGTGGCATGTAAACAGGGTAATGAGCAACAGGTAAATCAGTATTACTGTTAAGGTAAGAAGTTTTACTTTGAACACGAACACTTTTTCAGCCTTCTTGTGTGTTCTTCACCGGGTTCCAAAATCTTCAAAACCATTGACTTTGTCAAGGAGATGACTGTTGGTAAGATTCTCTTCAGTAAAAAACCTCGTCGTATGAAAGCACTGCTACTTTATCCTTCTCTAAACTTTTGAATGTTTTTTTCTAGGATTCTGAGGAATACTTGCGAGATTCCAGGCTCAATGTGGATATCATACAAACCATTTTTTAAAGTCTGCTCAGAGGGCAGAGTGAAATGCTGACGTAAATATCGATAGGTTTTAGGACTTCTCTTGTATATGGACAAGTTGAAACATTTTTCTCTTAACAGACATTTCCTGGCATTAAGTTTCCTAGAATAATTACGTCGCTCCCACTCAAGTATATCTCTAGCTGCCTGAGACACATTAATAGCAAGCAGGGCAGATTCCTGCAAATCATTTTGGCTTTTAAGTCTACGTGCATATGCTTTCGCCTTTTTTGCAGTGTAGAGCAGTCTCTTCCTGATCTTTTGTGCCTCTGAGTGTTTACTGTGACACATATCTAACAGTTTTTTTTTTTTAAATTTTATTTAATTTATTTTTTATTTTTTAGGTGTGAGGTCTATTCTGCTGTGCAGTCCTGCCTGCCTTCTCAAACTGGCTTTTGTGACCCTTTTCTGTATTTTTGCACTGTTAAAAGTACTCGTAAATTTACGACATTTTTGAGAACAATAATGTCGTTTTTAAACAACACTTTCAAGTTACGACTTGTGTCATTCGTGAACGACGAAGTGATCGCTAATTTTTATAGCGAAACAGTTCGTTTTCAAACGAATAAAGTCGTAAATTTACGACTTTGATCCTAAATGTACGACTGATCGTAAATTCCTTGCGCAGGATGTCACACAGATACCACTTGATTCGTAAATTTACAACTTTGGTCGTAAATGTGCGACTTCGGTCGTAATTGAACGATTTTGATCGAACAGTTACGACACAAATCGTAAGTAAACGACGAAAATCGTCACATTTTACGAATTGTTTGGGCCTTCAATGCTAGAAAAGTTTGCGACAATGTCGTAGAGGAATGATTTTTCAGTCGTTAGGTTACGACCAAATCGTTCCAAAACGATTGCAGTCGCTATAAAAATTAGCGACTTATTTGTCGTTAATTTACGACAAAATTTCTAACAGTGTGGTGGAGTTTCTGAAAAAAATTGACTCATCACTAATACTATGCAGTGAAGTAAGAAAATATGTACCCAGTCAGATCTAACAGCAAGTAAGTAAGGGCATCCAAGATTGAAAATTTGACAGTCTTCAAAGCAATTGAATCGGTTGATCATTATGCTGTAACTCAGGAAAAGTTTGAAGAACTGTGTTGGCATGCAGTGTGAGAGGGTTGCTAGTCAATTATCTGAAGTCTGAAGTTTCCAAACGAAAATGGTTTGGCTTGCAGTAGTTTCTGAGATGGCCAACTTTATCCTGGGTGCCCTTAATTGATACAAGCACTTACTAGGAGTTGCTGACTCCTGGTTTTCCACAGTAGACACAATATCTTCTGATTCCAATGCCAATTGTTTGCCTGTAATTTGTCAGGGTGTCAACTGAAAAATCTCAATGTCCAGTGATTTTCCTACCATTCAGAATATGTACTTACAAGGACCGGTTGTCAGTGGATTTTCTGCTGGGCGTTTGCGTGGTGATGATGTGATATTACAGGGACCTATAGAGTTATTTGTGACTAGAGATGATGAGAGAGCTGGAAATAAATTCTGTGGATCATACCGCAACTGAGTGATAATTAATTACCCTCTTCCACAGCTTCAAAAATCAAAGCTGGCCCAGAGCTGACAGGGAACCCCATCATCACCTCATCTGAGAGTTCCTCAGGCAGGTTGAGTGTTGGGCAGGCACCTCTCTTCAACGATTTTTTGAACTTGTTGAAGTACTGGTCTGCTCCAAAGTGTAGAGCACAAATTCGCCGTGGTATCGACTGAAATTTTAGAACAATCTCCTGATTCGGTGTCAGAACTTCATGTGTGTGCCAAGATGGTGACACTACCTAGCACGCTATGGGGAGTTCACACCAATGGCGGTAAGATTCTAGTAAATAATTGGTTTTACCGTGGCAAACAAATTGTTCATAATAGTAATCTAAAAATTTCAGTTGACTTCACACTATTTAGATAGGTGACAACCCGTTTAATCATGGTAAAATCTGTTAAAATTATTGACAGCTACTTTTCACAAGTATTCATACATGGGGGACATTTTTAGGCAGTGCAGTGCCCCCCCCCCCCATAAAACAGAAAGGGGTGATAAGAAAGACAGGGATAAGAAAAGGTATCCAGTTAGAAATGAAATATCAGACCGATATCGATGTGATATTGCATTTCTCACTGGGTAGAGCTTAACCGAATGCGCGGCGCGGTTAACCGAATGCTGCCTAGGGCACTGGAGGTAATTACTTGCGTGACGCTGGCGTACTGCTTGCCTAGCAGAGGCATCATTTTGTTGCGGCCGGCGTGGTTGCACTCCTCATGAACTCTTTTTATTACATGGTACAGGGCGTTCAGCTTCACATAGTAACGCGGTGCTTCCTCCGCGGGTCTTTCTTTGGCTTGATGAGCCGCAGCTCTTCGCTCTCGTCCGGAAGGGTGATGGGGTGCACATCGTAATTTTCGTATTTTCGCGGGTCAGTTCCTTTTCTTCAATTCTCCTCAAGCACCCCCCACACCCATTCGTTATAACGGTCTTCATCGTACAATTTAGAGTTGGTCTCATTTTTCGAATAAAATATTTTATGTAACTTAGCATAAAATTTGGCTTTTTCCATATTGCTGCTGTTTCTTCCCACCTTCCTTCTCACCCGGCTCGGCGGCAGAGCAGCGCAACGAGCGAGCTCAGATGCTCGTTGCTACGCCGCGCCACCTCCCCGAGTAGGCTCTGCTCTGCTCGTCTCGTTGGCTGGGGAGCAGGGCTATGCTCTGCTCGTCAGCTTCTGGGGAGCTCGGCCTGCTCCTTTAGCGGTGACAGAGACAGACGTAGCCGGCAGCCGTGAGTGGGAGAGAGATACGAGAGGCTCCAGTGGCTCCCTCGTGCGGCCGGTGGCGGCCGGTAGACGCATGGGAAACGTCACTACTCCCTGATCGAGAGACTTTGGAGTACCTCTACCGACCCCAAATCCCACCACTTTTCTGAAGGGCTGAGCTCACTCGTTGCGCTGCTCTGCTCGGCGGTCGCCTGGCGATCTGGTGACTTCCCCCTTCCCCACTCCCCTCAGCTCCCGATTATCCCCCCCCCCCTTCTCTCTCCCTCCGCCGCAAGGTACTTTAACCGCTCCGCTAGGTAAATGTTCACTTCAACCGGCTGATGTTCACTTTAACCACAATTTAGCCGGTTAAAGTTGACATTAACCGGTCCGTGGACTTTACCCGTAACAGAAACAATAAATGATATAATTAAAGATCCACCTGTGGAGCAGTAGTTGGTTGTAAAGACCTGCTTTGATGCAGCCAAATGTGAAAAGAAAGGTCGACGGTATGAATAAGAGTGGATTTATGAATGTCTGCTCATGAGAATATCCTCTCCTAGACTCTACCGTAAACTCTGCACCGAGAACAAGCTGCCTCTCCCACACTTCAGAACTTTGAGGCGGTACATGAAAAACATCAGCCCCACATATGGTTCCAATGAAAAGTATTTTGGAAGCTCTTGCTGCAAGAGCAGACAGCTTTTCAGAGCAAGAACAACACGTGAGAACAAAATGGTAAATAACAGGGTACTGTCATAAAGTTCACACGGATAAAAATAATATCTTGTGCAACTATACTTGCTTTTGTAAGCTGTCTTCTCCTGGATGAGATGGGCCTTGATGAAAACACTAATGATGACCCAAACACAAAACAATTCGTAGGCCTTGTTAACCTAGGCAAATACACCAAAGTAGCAGATAAAACTAAAGCGGGCAATCACGCTCTAGTAATTATGTTTCAGACTTTTAAAGGTAAAAGGGTTCAGACCGTTGGAGCATTTATGAGTCGTGGTGCTGTCCAGGGAGAGACCCTCCAAAAATTATTGTTGAGGCCATTGGTCTAATTGAAAAAGCCGGCTTCAAAGTGGATGTGGTCACAACTGATGGGGCTACATGGAACAGAGCCATGTGGAAATCTTTTGGTGTTATCATGGATGAAAATTCATGTGAACATCCAGTTGACAGCACCAGACAGCTAATGTTTGCCTCAGACTTTCCACATCTTGTGAAAGGCCTGTGGACATGGGTGTTAAACAAGAAACAATTAAATGTAAGTTAGTGCCTTTACAAATTTCTCACCAAACTCATAACAATAATGAAATCATGTACCTTTTCCCCGGGCAGACTCCAGATGGCTTGGTGAACATCCATCACTGGAAGGTTCTATATGTGAATGAAGCAAAATTAGGAATAGAGGGAAATTTCACTATCACAGAAGGATCATCTGCAACCAACAAATTACCAAAAAATGAATGTAAGACGAGCAACGCAGGTAAAAATATTAAAACTATTTTTTAAATAGAAATTTTTTGGATTTCCCCTACTTCTTGTTGTGTGAACAGTTTTTTGGTGCCAGAGTTGCTGATGATGTGCAACATATCAAGGAGCAGGGACTACCTGGATTGCAGGACAGTGAACCCACAATAAAGTTTATTCGTAGAATCAATGCTCTTGAAGACGCTCTCAACTCAAGAACACCATCAGAAGGGTTAAAGGCTGACCCTGAGAGTAAACACCTCAAAGTATGTTGCTATTTTCTAGTAGGCCTAAAACATACTAATATGAATTAATAATTATTTCATTTTAAAACCGCAGACTTGAGTTTATTTTTTTTTTTGGATTACCTTTACCAAATGAAGGAAATTGCCAGAAGCAGGGAAGTCTTGGAGGGGAGACTGTCCAGAAAAGCCTTTAGTGTGGGGGATGTAGATGAGTTGTCGGCATCATGTTTTTTCATTTGCAGCATTTCTTTGGTCATATTAGAGGGTCCGGTGGTTGTTATAACCACCCAGACCCAATAATGTTTATCCAAGTGTACAGATTGATGAGTACATATTCACTGATAAAGCCCCCCCCCCCCCCCCCCGTGGTAGCAACGATTCTGGAGTGGACACGCTGGAAACACTTTTAAAATTAAAAGACCTACAAGGGGAGAAGACGGAACAGAAAAAAATTGAACTCGAATCAATGATTGAAATGATTCTGGATGGAGACATGCCTTTCCCAGAAGAGGAGGTCTCCGATTTGGATCTTTTGAAAACACCCATAGATCACTTTGCTCTGACGGTTTTTACCGGCTACATAGCAAGTAAGACCCGAAAAATTAAGACAACCAAAGAGTGCGAACAGTGTGCTGCACAACTTGTACTTGAGCCAGAGGAATGCACCCGGGACAGGGAGTCTCTCTTTTCAATTTGAAGTAGAGGAGGTCTCTTGAGGCCTACTGACAAGTTGTTTAAACTGACTTTCAAGGTAATTCTGAAAGGAAAACAAATTGTGTTGTAATATGTAACTACGAAAGTGTTTAAAATAAAGTAATATGATTCTTTCTTTTTTGCCAGGTGACAGAAAAAACAGAGGTCCACGCTGAGTAACTTTTCACTGTCCTTGACAGACTTCTATGGACACTAGAGTTAGATCTGCCTCTCATTGGGTGTGAGGTCCACAAGCGAGGCTTGACCTAAGCCATAATATCCTTCTTCCTTACGAGTAGGATGCATTTTGTTTGAACATAATACAACAGGTATGCGGTGAGAAACAAAAAACACAAAAGAAATATGGCAAAGGCTGCGAAACTAGTTGAATAAAAAAAGATAAGAGCCATGTCATACAAACCTTCACGCCTTAAACTTAACCTTCACAATGTGACATTTCTTCTCACTATTACTCCAGGAACATCAAAATACGTTAAAAATCACAAAACATTTAGAAAATGGCCTCGTCTCACGTCATGCCAAATGCAGGGCCACTGTTAGACAAAAGCTTACATCGTGCCACACGCATCAACATGCCATACTCAGACGGAAGCAAGTAAATTCATCTCGCACATTCGCATCTGCTCGCATTCAGTTCTCCGCTCCGCGCTGCTCGGCTCGCCCGCTGGAGCCGGCCGCCTGGCCCGGCCGTAGCGCCGGTACGCGCATCGGACCTGTCTCTCGCACAGTGACTATCTGTCTCTCGCGCGCGTACCGCCACGCCACGCCCTGGTAAACTCTGCGTACAGCGCGGCGGACGGATCCCAGCGGAACTAAAAATGGATTTTAAAAACTGGGACATTCCCACGTAGCCCAGTGTCCACACCGTATCTCTCTCCACCGTGGTGCCAATTCACACCTAATTCCATTGAAAAATACTGCGAAAAATTAGAAAATAGTTGGGTTGGGGTATGTCCGATGCCAAGTTGTCTGTCAGTTCTTGTGTAAAACGCGTTGGCATCCTGTGTTTCCATGACAATGACAAGCCGAGCCAGCGGGTGGGTAACAATAACAACCTTGTATCCCTTCACTATTATAAGCCAACGTTTTCACTGGATGCTGTTATTTACTTTTACTCGTCAATCCAATGGAAATATGAATTCCCTTCTAAAAAGTTTTAACGAAAACGTTATAATGCTCATTCTTTTCAGGTTCAATTGTAAAAGAGGAGTTACTTTCTTTTTGGTTGATGGTTTGTATTTCTCTCTTTGTATTGAGCGGCGTCGTTGATAGCTAGTCCGCTGGGCGCCATTTTGGTGGCCAAATGCACATTTTATGGTAATTGAATGGCAAATGTAAAACTGTCACCCACTTTTGTTTTGGTCTAGTAGCTGCATTCAGTGCTCGTCCAGGCGATGTTGTCGACAGATGGACCGCTGGGCAACATTTATTTTTGTGACCGATGATTGGCGGATAAGATTCGTGATGTGATACAAATAGTTCTGACTTTAAATTTTAAAATTTTTACTCTCTGTGGAAAGTTTTAAAACCCAGAGGGCTGTTTAACGACATAGTGTTAGAATTCTTTTAGAATGCATTGTGGTATCAGGCAAAAGTGGTTGGGCCGAGCCAGGAGGCCTGGCCCAACCGAGTCCAGCCCAGGCAGGCAGCAGAGCGAATCGGATCGGAAGGGGCCCAACAAGCGGCCGCACAGGGGCAGCGGCCCCGCCGCACGGGGCTCCACGCAAATGGGAGGCAGTGGGCAGCCGATGTTCTTGTTTTTGCTGTTGTTGTGACGTAGGGCCCGTCCGCTGCAGGGTGGCCAACCCAACAATGACAAACTCTCTATCACTGCGCGGGCAGATTACATCTATTGTGTACACAATTTGTGTTGACTCGGCGCTTGAAATCTTTCCTGAAGGATAATCTCACTATAAAGCCGTCGGTGTTTTATGAAACTTCAAGGAGAAGAAAAGTATGAAAATATCACGTGCCCGAGTATATTGGTAATCGGTGCATGTTTGTTGACAACTCGGCCGGGCGCCGGTAGGCTTAAGAATGTTTGCAAGCGGCATGTGTGAGAATTTATGTTGTTTGAAGTATGAAATTTCAGTGTAAGTCAGTGAAAATAAATTATGGAAGAATGCGAATAATGACAGGATAATGATGTGTCGCAGATATGTCATGTAAAGTGAAGATTTATGAGGTAAGTGAACGCTGTGTGTTTTGGTCTTGCAGGTTCTGATCAGTTATTTTAACTATGGAAACTTATCGTAGGATTTACAATTAATTTTAAACCAACTCAAGGTGCAAGTTGATCGCCTACTGCACGTGCTGCTCCTGCTGCTATTTCAAGGAGTTCTGAAGCCTGACGTTTCTGAGAAGAGTATACACAGGGGTTAAGGATGAGTGAATATTTTTGTTTTGCTAACTTTAGAGCAAAAGTACGGAATGCAAACTGTGCACACGAAATAAATACAATATGAATTACCATATATACACAATACAAAATTGTGTGAAAAGGTTGGACTGCAAAGCTAACTTTGCATAAACATCTCAGATGTAGAAACACATTAGTGAAACATTGCTATTTCCATATATACACAGTAACAGAAAATTATCATTGAAGATAACTGAAACTAAAATTACCTACATATGGCTGACGATTTGCAACTTCGTATTTTTCGCTTTTCCTGCATTTTTCTTCCTTTCTTTGTACTTTGATTTAATAATAATAAAATGTCCTCCAGGGCTCTCCTAGCTATACTCTGATAATGAAAGAGTGTACAATGTACACTGATTAATCAGTGTACATGAATGCTCACTGATTAATCAGTGTACATGAAAATGCTCACTGATTAATCAGTGTACATGAAAATGCTCACTGATTAATCAGTGTACATTGGAATGCTTGCTGATTAATCAGTGTACATTGGATCTAATGTACACTGATTAATCAGCAAGCATTCCAATGTACACTGATAAATCAGTGAGCATTCCAATGTACACTGACTAATCAGCAAGCATTCCAATGTACACTGATTGATCAGTGAGCATTCATGTACACTGATTAATCAGTGTACATTGTACACTCTTTCATTATCTGAGTAGATTTTAAAATTAAACTTCGGAAATGTTGGTGGTTCTCACACAACTTAAACAATGTAATTCCTTGATGCTGCTCTACATTTTGGAGGAAAGTGGTCATGATTGATGAACTGTTCAGAAGTTGCGGAATTTGAATTTTAGATGTTTCATGTATGATGCGGGTGATGTTGCTGATGGTTTCTGGCGGTACTTTTTTAGGCAACGGAGTTGCCTTCTAAAATCGCTTTGAAACGTCTGTCAATTGTTTTATATGGCCCCTTACGGGAGGAAAAAATCCGCTCCAACGATTTTTATAATATTACCTACAGTTATAGTATGTAAACTTGTATACTCACTCTGAAAGTTTAATAGAAATTTAAACTACAGATTTTCTGTAAATTTGAATTGAAATTTCAGTTGCTATGGTAATGCTCGACTTGTCAGCTGAAATCAACAGGAGAAGGGGATAGTTTTTCGTGGTGGGGCTAGGCGGAGTCGAGCCAACACGGAGCGAAAGAGAAACCTCTAAAGTCTGCGTTCAAACAAAGGTCTGCTTCAGTGAAACGCTCAAGAAAGAGATGACACCACTGAAATTCGCACGTGACCACCATACCGCCCTTTCGAAACCTACTTCATTTTTACCGAACGAACAGTCGACTGCGGCGCACTTCTGCCAACCTAAGATAATATTTGCAAATTGTAACGTAGGGGGATTAGTGATCCTTTTCATGTTTTCTAGGTTGGCACGTTGTGTAAACAAGGTTTGTTTGAGGTGGACGCGCGTGCGCTGTGTCGCCGGCCGTCTTTCAACCATGGCCGCCTCGGCCGGGAGCTGAGGCTCCCACCTCGCGACTTTAAATCATTGTATAAAGTTATCGAAACGTTGACAAGGCGAACTGAATGCGTAAATAAGTACTTTTTTACCTGCAGAAAACGATTTTGGTAAGTTTGACTTCAATCTGGTGAGCAGAATTCTTGAAATGGTGTACATTTACGTGTATCATTTTCGTAAATCACTTGTGTTCCTACGTCTTGAACCTCCACGAAACTTTGCAAAACGATTTCCGCAGGTCTGGAACTGCTATTTTCACATTAATTTCGGCTGCCTGACATTTCGTTCAGCTAAAATAAATAGTTAAAGTCGCTAGGTGCGCTAGTATTAAGATGGTGTGTTGTGTAAACAACGCCTTAACTCCGCGTTTTCCCGACAGAGCGCGCCGCCGTCGCGGCCGCGGCCGCGGCGCGCTTGACCGCGATCCCCGCGATGTCCTGGGTGTACCAGCCGTATTAGTTAGGGCCCCGGTTCGCCCCTTCAGTGCGCCCGGTGGAGGGGACGGTATTGTTGACGTTCCGCTCCGGCCGTGACCTCGCCGCCCATTTTTTGCCGTCAGAAGGAGAGCTTCTTTTCTCTCTTTTACCTGGCGTTTAGATGACGGTCTAACTGTCGGATAGTATTCATTGCTTGAAACCCGTCTTATCAAATCGAACTTATAATTATTTTGTCACTATCTTGACTATCGTAAACTAAACAAAACTACTGCGTTTTCTTACAGTCTTATTATACACTCACAATAATTTTACCATAGTTATAGAAACTCCGTTGTCTACCAGGATTTCGTGAAATCGTATTTTTTTTATTTATGTTACAGGATGATGATGAGGATGATGACATGCTGGAGAGAATGTGAAGAGGAAACTGTGCTGGTCCTTGGAGAATGCTGCTGCAGTTCTCACACTTGACCTTCTCCATGTAGGCTGCCACTATGGGTGCAGCAAAGTGAGCACTGACAGCGGCTCCCAGCTTGTCACGCACCCGTCTCCTGAACTCTTCTTCAGAGGTAAGTGGCACCACTGTAGCACCCTCCACAGCTGTCTCCTCTTTCCTCTTTCTCTCCCTCCTCTTCCGTCAGGGCTGGGTTGGCAGGGACAAGCAGCTCTTCAGGAGTTGAAGTTGTATCATTTTCCGCAAACTCCAGCAGTGTAGTCAAATTTATAAGATTTTCAGAATTGTCTTCTTGACAGTTCCTCCCTTTGATTTTAACATTTATCAGGTCCTTGATGAGGCAAGAGGCGAAAGCAGAAGGATTGTCCCTTGAACTTTAATTTTTCTGCTCTTGCCTTGTCCGACTGTTAAAATTCTCAATACAGACTCCATTCATTTTCCTCACTGGAAGGTGCATTTCTCCCTTCGCTTGGAAATAATTCCAGAGGGATGAGAGAGCAACTAATGTGAGCCGCCAGTTCTGGGGAAATTTGAGATTTTTTACATTGATGAAGTGCCACTGCCCTATCTCTTCATAAATTTTTACCCAAATTTTCAGGTAGCGTGAGGTTGGAGTGATGGCAACCTTGAGGGACTAGGAGTCAGCTGATGCCATTTCAGCGCCATTCACGAAGTCAAAGCATTGACTCGCTCACAGAAGCGGCCTGTCGCCATTGCCTCTCCTGGAAAGACCCGCAGAAAGGTATAGGTGACAAACCGAGTGCCACCGATTGACTGAGGAGCTAGGCAGCTGGAGAAACTCGCATGTTATTAAAGGTACTTAAATTAATGTGAGACAGGGTAACTTTCCTTGCCAGGCGTGGCTGCATCTCCATATTAATCTCAGTGATTTCTTTATGAAGTCCAACTGTACCACATCATATAGTTTCCGTCTTCTTTAGGAATCACAAGGTTATACTTCAGATTTGCATTTTTCAATGACTTAAGCAGATGAGGAATGTCAAGTAACGTGTAAATTGTATTGATGTTCAGGGAAAACCATGGCTTATCATCAAATGACCCAAGAAGCTGCAGTGTTGTTTTGTCCTTGGCCAGTCCGTTGGTCACTGTAGCCCGCATCTCAAGCCGGTGGACTGCACAGCACGAAGAGACTCCTCGAAGAAGGTTTTTAAAGTCTGTTCCTTTAAGCTTGGAGTGTGTATACCAGAGGCAGATTGGCTACTTCCACTCTCCGTATACTCTCCGAAGCATACACACCAAAAGATCTACCAAGCCAAGCACTGTGTCAGTTGTTGAGTCGTAGCTGAACTGCACTCTCAAAGACATTTCGTCATAAATGACAACGACATCCTTTTCTTCTGTCATTGTGCTTATTCTTGCTGTCATGGCTTGCATAAAAATGCCATTGACACCAGGGCGGAATTTGTGCTTTTGCAGGGTTCTTGATATTGTGCTTGAACTTGATTTGATCGTGGGGAGACTAGTATAGGCGGCAGGGCCATTTTTGTTGATGCCGATAAATACCGATTCCTCGCCTACATTGTATCGGTACGCGTGCTTGTTGCGACTGACATTGCGCAATAAGTTGCACTGCAGGAGCTTGAAAAAAGAGGAAGACAGCTTCCCTCCAAATCTTTCGAGTACTTTCTCTTCCGCCGTTTTCTTCAACTACTGAATCTCCCTCATTTTCTTTTCATTTTCCTTTTGCAGGCGACTTGCGTGGGCCTTGCAGCGCAGCAAGGCAGCCAAAAGAGACTTCACCACCGGGTCCCTGCGTTTCGCCCGTGGTATCCGCGGAATTGGCGGCAAGCCCAGCAGCTCACTCTTCCTAGAAGCAAGTCCAGGACCTAGACGGAACAAGGAAAGCAAGTCAGTATGGCCACACAGTTTTCTGGGGTTCATTTTTTTTCCAGGTGCCCTAGATTGAAAGCTGCCCGAGGCAAGGCAGGAAGGGTCCCCTGCAACGCTGCGAATAGGCCAGCCAGCCAAGCAGAAATGTGCAGATGAAGGCCCGCTTTCAGCGCCAGCTAATAAAGGCAAGTGTCAAAAGTATTCATTGTACACCCCGCGTGAAAACGTAGTATGGTATTAATTTGTGATCCCCTTGTCGTCGGCTGGACGACATTTTGTTCACGAACTGATGACATTCGGACGATAAAACTGAAAGACAAACTGATCGCAAACGGTTCACAAACGGCAAATCGGTATTCCGTCATCAATTTGTGATCAGTATACGATCATTTTGAAAACAGTTTGTAATCAACTGATGACAAACGGACGACAAATTGATGCTATGCCGATGACAAAACGGCTTCAGCCCCCTCCGGCCCATAGGCGCTGTTGCCAAATGCGCACTTCCCCGTCTACGTCACACATCCGTGACGTCATCGGCTCGGCGGACCACCCGGCCCCCGCGCGCCCTGTTTGCCGTCAATTTTTTGAATGGATCTGAGCACCTCCAAGCGGTGAGGGGTGAGGGGAAAAATAGAGACGAAACCATTTTTTTAAATAGAAAAAACACAATAAGTTAAACATTTTAGAGTTTTTATATATTTAGCACCTTATGACATATACAATTTTCAAATTAAACAAAATTTATACGAGCATTTGCCATTCAATTTTAACAAAATCAGTCTTGTATGTTACAAGTATCACAAAATAAAATACAGATCTTTACAAAATTACTTCACTTCAAACACATTTAAGGGTTCGAAAGTATTAATCAATTGAACAGTCTTAAGTTAATAACATAAAATATACTCTTATTCAGTGTTATGTACACATACAAATTTCAAATTAAAGAAATCTATAAGAGCTTTTTCCATTCAATTTTAACGAAATCACAGGTATCACAAAATAAATTAAAGATTTAGAAATTAGTCAACAAATAAAACAAAATTCATTCTTATGGATGAATATAAATTGAATAATACTGATATTATTTGGAATAGAAGAAAAGAAAAACATGCAGCACAGCAGACAAATTTCAAATAAATGTTTATAACTTTCATAGAGGGCACGAATGTTGTGTTTAATTACTTTACTTAATGGCGTGTCCATATTTATGTCCGTCACGTCGGAGTGGTACTGCTGTCTGGGTAGCAGCTGACCTGTCGAATGAACAGCTGCTCAGGGTGCAGATGTCCAGGAGACAGCTGACTGGGTGGCACCTGGCTGGGGGGTAGCTGGCCGGTAGGCTCCTGGCCGGGGGTAAGCTGGCAAAGGGCCGTTAACTCTGCTTGACCGTGTACGGAGGAATATGGAATATTACAGGTATTATTTGTAATAACACCAATTTTACAGAACTGACGTCATAATCCTGGGGAAATGGGTAATATCAACGTAATATTACCTGTAATATTGGTAATATCAATGTAATATTTGAGATAATATCATCTCGTGTACGGAGGAATATCGGAGTTGACGACCCTTAGTGTGTGCCCGATGTCTGGCGAATAAAATTCATGATTTGGCGGGTGCACCTAAACTGACCGTGAGCAAAACTGACCGTCGCCCTTTGAACGTGGGCAAAACTGACCGTGGCCGCATAGTTCTGGCTTTATATTTTTAAATTCTCGAGAATTTGAGGTAAGTTTTCAAACCAAGGGGGCCGTTTAACGCGTTAGCATTAGAATTTTTTCGAGTTGGGTATGCCCATTTAGTCTTTGCGCGGAATCGGCCTGCATAACTCCATGAAAAGGGGTTTTCGACCCTTGCATTGGTTGTCTAACATTTAGCGTAAAAGACTCAGGTCGTGACCAGGGCGTGCTAACTTAACCGAAATTGTTTTCACCTTTTTGGCATTATCTTTTCAACGGCGGGACATATGAGCGTAAACGAGTGACCATTAGAAAGATAAAAGTACACTGAATTTTCGTTACCCTATCACCGAAAGTGCTCAAACCACTCCTTGTGCCCTAAAATAATTTTCGTTACAAAATAACTTTAACGCAAATTATTTTGTAACGAAAATTATTTTAGGGCACAAGGAGTGGTTTGAGCACTTTTGGTGATAGGGCAACGAAAATTCAGTGTACTTTTATCTTTCTAATGGTCACTCGTTTACGCTCATATGTTCCGCCGTTGAAAAGATAATGCCAAAAAGGTGAAAACAATTTCAGTTAAGTTAGCACGCCCTGGTCGTGACGTGGCCTCCTGAGCATCCAGCACGAAACAAAATATGGTTCTGTCCGATCGGCCACCTCACTACGAGCCGGCCACCCTACCCCTGACTCCCCCAGCCTGCGTGAGCCTCGCCGTTTGGAGCCGGTCCGACAAAGTGATACGCCCTGGCCTCAGGCCCCGGGCCGCGCAGGGACCAACTGAGTCATGTCATGATGCCCAGCTCAACAAAAAGCACGATTTGTGAGGCAGACGCGTCTGTCGGCTGAGAGAGGAGACGCGAGGGAAGGAGAGGAGAGGGCCGCCCTGGACGCTGCCCCGAGGCTGAGCCGGGCGAGGCCCTCCCCGAGGTAAGGTCCATATGAAAGATTCCAAGTCCTGCCCCCGTCCGCTCGCCAACCTTACGGCGGCGGGGCACCTCACTGGGGAGGGTGTGGACTGGACAGACACACGGTACACCAAACACATGTATCGCTGCTCCTATATTCTTATTATTATCTTCGATCCAGTGTGATCTCCTATTTAAATGTTAGCTTTCTACGTCTGACCTTCATTTTGTCCTTGTCAGAGTGAACACAGACGCGTATCCAGCTCGAATCGTCACGGCACCGCCCACGCCAGAAGAAACGGCAATTCGTAAGCAGAGTATCATGTGGCGTCCTGCCCGTATCCCGTCCACCTCATGAAATGCAGACAAGGACACACGGAGCCACAGAGACCAATTTATTTCGCAACAATCGTATTTTTTCATATATTTTTTTTTTCCTTGTATGAAAAAAAAATATTAGCGATTTCCTTCTTGTTTGGATGGGCAAAAGGGAAGCAGCTGCTTCCCTTTTCACTAGTGAAAACTCTCTGCTTGGAATTTGGAAACATGAATAAATACAGAACGTGGAAGGGCTGCGGTCAGGGCGGGAGAGTACAGAGAGTATAAGAGAGAGGAGGAGACAGAGATGGTAATGGAGGGAGAAAGACAGGGGTCCGGCCAGTCCATGGCAATCGAAAGGAGAGAGGAGGGTGGGAGTTTACGATGGTAGAGGGGAAGGGAAGGGGGAGGGAAGGGACACCCTGAGCGACCAGCGTCCGCCACGCCACCGCCTTGTAGTAATGGGCCTTGATTTCAAATAATAATTTATGGAAATGAATCCAATATGGCAGCCATTATTGCCACGATAACCATCAATAAGGATAAGGGGGACAGTTGTAAGCGTATCCGAAAGGGTAGCGGGCGGCGACCATCACAACCTCCCTCCCTGCCGCCCGCCCCACCCTTGGAGGGCACACCTGCACTGACCCGCCACAAGCTGGCGACCAGGCTATAGTAAGGTTAATACAACAACAAAAAAGAGTAAAACTTTCAACAAGTCGCACTAGGCTAAAACTGAACGATGATTAGAAAAAGTGTATCAGCACTAGCCCTCGGCGTGTTAATTCAATCTCAATACGCACCGTTTTATTCGTCCATTCAGTCACAGCGTAGTTATGAGAGTTGCGCGTAAGGCTGTCCTCTCATCTGCTGCGGCCACATCTCCACGTCTGACGCAAGCAGCTTCCCGTCTGCCTCCCCAGGGCTGAGATTCAAACTGAAAGTAAAATTAAAATTTCACTTGAGATCAGTAAATGAAAATTCAGTAGCTGGAAACACTGGAAAAACAAAGGTGCTATATAGCACCCTTTTGGGGGTGCTATTGAATTTTTTGGGGTGTTACTGCACTAATGTCTTTGTAAAGGCACGAATAGGGCCCAAAATAGCACCTTTGGGAGGCGATAGCGCCTTTCTAAAGGGCACTATTTCACTAACGCCTTTAAAAGGCATTAGATAGCACCTTTGTTTTTCCAGTGAATTCACAGAAAGTTTTGATGAGATTCAAACCTCTTCAGATCACATATTATTATTTGTTAATTATTTAAAATTAAAAAAAAAACTCTATTTGCTCACACAATGTTTTTTTGTCCTGGCTGTTGCTTGGCGCTTTTTCTCTGCAACAACAAGGGTTGCGCCCGACTGGTCGACAGGTGCAGGTCATCGGGAGGGGAGAGGGTAAAGAGAGGGGGTGGGGAGAGTGGGAAAGGAGGGGAAGGGAGGAGAGGGGAATGCCATCGGGTGCACGTGCTGACCTGTGTCCAGCACTACATGGACAGCAGTCGCTTAGCAGAATCGCGCCTGTCCGCAAATCAACTGGCTGGCTGGCTGGTTGGCTGCAGAGTTGGTGGGAGTTGGGGGGGGGGGGGGGGTGCTTAGACAGCCTGCGGTGTGGAGGCAGCGGCGCTGTCGTAAAGTAGATGCACCTGCTAGCTGGCTCCACCATGCCCTGGACACACACCAACACGTAAGGGGCTGAAATCAGCTCAATATCCTCCTAAAGTACACTCTCATTTCCTTACGGATGTGCTATCTCCATAATACGGAGAATTAATTAATCCATAATATGGATTAATTAATCCATCTTACAAACTTTGCTTGATCCGTAAGTTACGGCGAATTTGGTCCATACTTTATGGATGGAGGCATGTTTGTAATATGGATTAAATTATCCATATTACGAATGATTTTATCCGTATTACAGATGATTTGTGATCCACATTACGCTTGCACAAAATTTTCCGTATTATGGAGATAGCACATCCGCAAGGAAATGAGAGTGTAACTGCTTTAACGATTGAATGAAACGGAAATGAAATCAAAGTTCCGCAAACACCACGCGAGCGTTACGATGAATTTTCTAAGTTAATTCTTTCGTGTTCCAATAACAATCTATAGTAGGGGAAGACTAATCAGACAGGCGGTGCTTTGGACTTGCAGTACACTCCACCACGCCCCGCCCCGCTCCGCCCGCATCCCCCGGCTGCACGGCAGGAAATGCACTTCAGGGCGCAGGGCGGCGCAGGGCCTGAGGAACGGCCGCAGCATATTGGGGTGGCGCGGCGAGCGGAGGCGCGGCCCGCACCCATGTGCGTCCTCAAATCACTTTATTCCACCACCAATTCACGCGGCTCCTGCCGTACCCCCCCCCCCCCCACTATATATCTCTCTCTTTCTCTTAAGAAGAGAGAGAGAACAGCAGCAATGCAACAAGAGGGGTAGGGAAACACATACAGGCACGCACACCAGAACACACACACAGAGTACCCTGAATGGGAAAAAGGGTGAGAGAGAGAGAGAGAGAGAGAGAGAGAGAGAGAGAGAGAGAGAGAGAGAGAGAGAGAGAGAGAGAGAGAGAGAGAGAGAGAGAGAGAGAGAGAGGCGCAATATGCATCAGTGGGCTAAATTTGATCAAAAGTCTCGAGAGGTATGGGCTGTGGTTTGGAGAGTTGTTACGGTATTCAGAGTCATTGAGAAGGCCACGCAATGTCTCCTTTGTACTATGTGTGCATGTGCGTGCGCACTTGCACCAACAGCACCGGGCGCGCCGTGGAGATTAAACTGAAAGCGACGTGCGGAGGAAACGGGTGTAAAATACGCTCGCAGGCAATGAAAGGTGCAGAAGGTAGGGGAAAGAGAAAGAGAGAAACGTCTGACCGCAAGAGGGGAGGGGGGCAAAAGAGAAAGAGATACTACAGTTTTAACTTGGACCTGGCCGCCGACTGGAACTTACGCGCGAGGTGAGACTGGTGTAGTCCTCTCAAGCAGGAAGGGAACGAGGCAGTCGCAGCAGCACTGCACGGTACAAGGAGAGGGAGGGAGGGAGGGAGAGAGAGAGAGAGAGAGAGAGAGAGAGAGAGAGAGAGAAGAAGAAGAAAAGCGAAAAGCGAACAAGAGCTGCTGAGGAAAAAGAAAGGTTGGATAAGATTTGCATGGTTCCATCTGAGGTAAGCCTGCCTCTGGCTAACCCCACCCGCCCAGCCTGCAGTCTTCAATCCTGTACGTGTATCGTCTGCTCTATTTCTCCGCGGTTCGGGTGGTACAGCCCTCGTCAAAACCACCGCCCAGCCACGCCGCGTATTGTAAATGCACTGGCCGGTGCGGCGAGGGCGTAACGCTCCCCGGCGCGCCCCGCCCCGCCCCAAGGCCCGAGACCAGACCGGAACCGCGGAGTGGAGACTCGGACTGCGCGTTATTAAAAGGACTGAAAATAAATCCCGCTGGCGCGCACTGGCGTGGCGGTCCGGGGCGGGCAGGGCAGGGCCGCGGCCCTCGCCTCGGGCCCAGGTGCTGGGCGAGACGCACACAGGAGCGGAGGGGTGGCTGCCCCCTCCTGCCTCGTCCCGCCCCGCGCGCCCCGCGGCCGTATTCATTTTCCTTGTGAATCGTTAGTGGGAGACATGTTTGCTGTAATTTGCGTAGAAAGGTTGTTTATGTCCGGCCCGGCCGAGGCAAGTCACACATGTGGGCCGAGCGTGGCGTGGCGTGGCGGGGGAAAAGGCTTGGTGAGATAGCCCCGCCGCCGCCGTCCGCGGTCGGCACCGCTCCAGGCCCCGCCCCGCTGCGCCCCGCCCCGCCCCGCTGCGCCCCGCCCCGCCCCGCCCCGCCCCGCTCCGCCCCGCCCCGCCCCGCCCCGTCCCGCCCCGCCACCGCCCATAAGCATGTCCCCAACGCCTGACGCTTAAATTTGAAAACATAACAGCAGCTCCTTCTCTCTCTGTGCTGCTCTCTCACCCGCGGTGGATGGCCGAGGCTGTTATCCACCCCTTCCTTCCCCTCCACCCCCCATCCCTCGCTTTCCCCTTTACTACACGCTTTGCTCGAGCCTGTTGCTAAATCGCCACACATACCCCCGGCCTGCACACACGACTCTGCCTCGCCCTGCAGGGGAAGCAGAAAAGTGCGGACAAGCACCGGACGACATCGTCAACCATCTCACCGGCAAACAGTTTTCTGACAATCGCCGTAATTCTGGGTTCCTCCGCGATGTGTGCGGCCAGGCTCAGGCGCATGCTGGGTCCCGCTGAAACCGCGAGCAATTAGAGCGCACGTCGTACATCAGCGACTTAGCTCCGCACGCCGGGGTGGGTTGGTGCTGTATTGGGGTGGGGGCGACGCCGGGGATGACGCCGCGGGCCAGGCGGTGGGGTGACGGCGGCGTGACGGCGGCGTGACGGCGGCGTGACGATGGGGTGACGGTGGCGTGACGACGGGGCAGTGGTGGGGCCCATAAATTTTCTGTGTACCCAAACCTAAGCTGCCGTTATGGTCGACTTTGTACCCTTATAGCCCCAAAACGCCGCCGTATCCTGTACCTTTCCCTTTCTTTCTCTTTTGCTCTCTCCCCTTTCTTTTCCCTCCCCTTTTCCTTCGCTTCTCTTCCTCTTCCCTATCTCTTTTCCCCCCCTTTCTCTTCCACCCCTCCGATGTATGTCGTATATAATAGCTCATGTACCCTGGCAGCCGCACTACTTTAGACCATGCTCATGTTTAGACCCTGTTTGGGCTCCACTGCGCTGTGGCGGGGGTGACGGCGGGGTCTCGCACGGCGGGGATATACCACCGTGGATGAGAACGGGTAAGGCAACGGGAGATGACCGCAAGGCCCCGGAAAAGAAGGCGCGCCGGGGCTGAAGCCGGCGATGACGTCTGCTCGGGGGTGGTGGACCGCAGGACCGCTGCCAGCCCAGGTCCCCGGGGACGTACGCCCCTCTGCCTGGCGCTGGCCCTCGTTAGGGGCGCATCTCAGGTGCGCACAGTAGCCGCAGCTCTCGAGCCTCACTGGCCCTGAGCTGCCGCGGGGCTGGCCTGCCTGCCTGTAGGACGATTCCCTCAGTCCTTGTCGCACTCGTGGTTCACGGCCATGAGATGCAAGAGAGAGAGGACGCCACTAGAGGTTCTTCGGAGTCGCCCTGCTATGGTCGACGCCGCCAGTCGGTTCTGAGTCGACCGCGCTTAATTACGTCTTAACGAACACGCCCTCGGCTCGGCCTGGACCCGCGCCGCGTACCCGCTGCGCCCTAAGCTCAAGATATACGGCGCGGTGCGCCGAACAGAGCAAACAGAACAGCCCTGTGTCATGAGACGGACCCGCCGGGGGTGGGGGCGGAGGAGTTTGCACCCCTGTCGGCCCTACCCGGCCACGACCCCGCGTGGCCGTGGATTTGCGCCCAGCCAGAATCAACACATCCGACCGCGGAGGAACTGAATTTCTCTTCATCCTCGAGGCAAACAGCATAGAGCAGAGGTTTGCGAAATTCATCCACGAAGCCCCCATTAGAACTACAACAAGAGGCGTTTAACACAAGGGGAGGGTGAAAATGGAGTGATACTGCATGAAACCACGGATCTTGCACCGTCTCAGCCAGAAAAATATCCCGGCGACGTGCGGCCACACACAACCAGCTCTCAGTAAAATGTAAATACCAAAGGAGAGCGCGAGAATTATGCTAGCTTTCTCGCACGATGTGAGCGATAGTTTAAAAAATCTTATCTCGTATTTGTATTGGCAGAGCGTAGGCGTGAGCGCATAAGCGTAGTGACTGCACTCAGAAGATGGCGTTCTCGGAAGCTCGGAGTAATTAGGCGACGTCTCAATCAAATTAGGGTGTTTAAATTATCAGTAAGATCACAATCTTATCGTAAAATACCAATTTTACCGATAAATTAGTATTTTACCGGTAAATTACCCAGTATTTTTTAAAAACTGCCTAAAACGCCCTTGTTTGTATTGTGAACAATATTTTATGGTTAGGAAATGTGTTTAGAATTTTACATAATCGACATTAGTAGTATACCTTTCGTCTCGACTAACCAGTAAACCAGTATTTAATTTTATTTCACGGTTACTTCTCGCTTAAGTAGCGGACTTTTCGGTCGATGTCAAGGAGATGCTGCGCTCTATCGGTATAAACGAGCACCAACACACCCAGTGGCCGAGTTTTGTGTGTGCGCGGTGTTGTGGTTTGGCGTCAGAGGAGCTACGGCTTCTGAAAATTTTATGAAAGCAACAAAACCAAAGGTAAGATTTTGTTAACGACAAACGAAAACTTGAGTGAACGAATTTTTTTTAACCTTTAGATGTTGCAATCTCAACACCAGCATATTTCGCCCAAACTTTGTTGCGAGACCCTCACCTCACTTCCCTGCTATCTTTTTTCTGCAACCTATGAGGACCTCGCTCTGTTCTTTTGTGTGTTTTAGGATGTCTCCCATTTAAAAGACTGCCGTATGGAAAGAGTTTACCGTAGTGAGGATTAATAGTAAATTAACGGCAACATGTAAGCACTGCAAACAACACTACACGAACGCGAACCTTTGCAAATTGGAAAAAAACATCTCCAGAAGTGTTCAGACTTCGACCCTGATCAAGAAGATGACCCGCAGGCCACAGGTACGGAGAGAGGAAAATCAGGATACTGTTCCAAACGATGAAGATATTGCCGTTAATGCAGACGCACAATCTACTAGTACAAACCCTAACCCGACGGGTCCTATTAACGTTGTCCGATCTCCCAGCGACGCTTCAACGTTGTCCGATCTCCCAGCGACGCTTCAGCGTTGTGCGATCTCCCAGCGACGCTTCAACGTTGTCCGATCTCCTTTTCGGTCTGAGCGTGCATTGGTTTACTAAAAGCTCATTTTGGAAGTCAAATCTTGATCAAATTTGACGTGCTTTGGTAGCTTTTGATTTGTCAGAGACCAAGGAATAAGGATATCAGTTTATATTTTACAAAACTTGAAACACCGCGACGTGGTATGATGTTAAACTTCATGTTTACGCCGCGCGCCGAAAAGGACATCGGACAACGTTGAAGCGTCGCTGGGAGATCGCACAACGTTGAAGCGTCGCTGGGAGATCGGACAACGTTGAAGCGTCGCTGGGAGATTGGACAACGTTAATAGGACCCGTCGAACCCTACTCCAGCTGCAGTCGCAGCGCCTACCACTCCACCTAACGCCCAGGCTCGCAGTGGAAGAGTTACAAAATCAGAAAAGTGTCAAATGAAACAGAAATTGAAGAATTTTATGGACAGTATGTTGAAGGGTGGGTGTCGGCTTCGCTCACATTTGTAGACTTTCTGAAATTTTAAATGATGATGCTGCTGCTAAAGGTCATGAGATGACGTTCCAAGATTTATGCAGGAGGGCCGTTAAAAAGTGCTTGAAAAAAGGAGAACAGTTTCTATATAGCGGTAGATTGTTGTCGATGCTTGACACCAGAAGAGATAAGCACTACTTCATCAGAGCACAGGTGCAGGCGTCTATGGAAGACAGAATTTATGGCGACATCCTAATTTTCAATGTTAGTGATGGCCCCATATATACTGCTGAGTGCTCGTGCAAAGCTCAAGCACTGAGGAGATGCGGACACATCGCTGCTGTACTCTTACGCCTCTGGCAACATGTTTTCACGAAAGGATACGAAGGTATGTTACTAAAAAGTCCATACATGTTTATACATACTTTCTCTATATTTTGTACCAAATGTGAGGGCTCATTTCAAAACAATTCATTCCCCTTAAATATCAATTTCTTCATCTCGCACAAACGGGTCATTAAAATTACAAAGTACTGAACAGACACGCATTACATCAGAGAGCAAATCCAGCATAGTAAGTTATTTGGATAAACATATCTTATAAGTCTGAAATGCTTTATACGTCCTATCAGTGTTTCAATATGGATTCTTGACGTAGCTATTGCTTTGCCAATAAACATTTCTCTCTCAGTGAAGGCTTGTCGATCACCAAGGAATGGAGGTATAATTACATCAATTTCACGTTTATTCAAATCTGCTTCTATGTCAAACCCTCTATCAACCATGACTGCTTCACCTGGATTGATATGATCCAAAATTTCAGACTTAAGGAATAATTTCCTATCTGAAATATTACCTTCAAAGCCTTCGTCATCATCAAAAACCTTCCTGGGACCTACTAAGGAAATCACAACTATCAAATGGTTGAGGAGGAAGTTATGGCTTATGCATCCCTTTGAAAACAAAGCAATGAGGCAAGGCAAGAACTTGGAGACTGAGGCAAGGAAAACTTGCAGGCACTTGAAACTTTGTGTGGGGACTTCTGTCACTCTTAAAACACTTGCAGACCACACACTTTGTTTCTCTGACGGCAAAATATTTAACTTGAATGTTATTAACTTGTTATTAAAAGCCCAGCAGAGCCGAGCCCTGAGACCCGGTCGGCCACTCCGCAAATTACGCGTTAGCACACTTCCACACAATGACGACGCTTGAGACATCATGCGGTGACGTCCGCAACTCATAAAACAACTTCAAAAAGCACTATTCGTCTATCAGGCGCTTAAATTTTTAACTTTCATACTGTAAACAACCGAAGTGATGACGGTAAGATGGGAGGTACACAGCGGTGGAGCGGTGCGGAGCGGTTGCCGCCAGATGGCGCTAGTGTGGCGTTGCCAACTGCTGAACTTTTAATCCATTCACTAAAATAATTATTTCAAACTCCGTCAAATGCAATGTCCTTTCATTCTTCTGAGAGTCCATGACTTGATGTTTCGAAAACATATTGGGTTATCGCTGTACTTGCTGTAGTCTAAGAGGAGAAGACTGTAGTTACGCTTCCTTCTCACAGACAGACACACGACCAAAACCTCCCCGGGTCCCTTGCTCAGGAGAGTGAGCTTCGCTCACAATAATAGTGAACTTATTAGTTCAACTTTTCACATTGAGCACAATGGTGGTGTCCCCGTCCCCTTAACTCCTTACAAGATACCCTTAATAGGTGTTTAACGGGTTTGCCTACCACTTTTAACTTCAATTATGCCTATACTTAGCAGGGGTCATAGAGCGGACGCAAATTGGGTGCGGGACCCATACGTTTGGGTCCGGACCCAAGTGAGCACCCAAACGTTTGGGTCCGGACCCAAGTGCGGACCTGAAAATTTGGGTTCGGACCCTAATTTTTGGGCCCGGAGCCCAAATATTTGGGTTCGAACCCAAAAGTCATTTGGGTCTTCTCTACCATGGGATAATTTAAAGAAATTTGAACCAAAAAACCTCGGTTCAGAGCGACACAGCCGAGTCCCATTCCACCCACGCGCCGCACACCTCTTGCCCTGCTGGCTGGAGTGGGTCTGGATCGAAGCTGTAAAGAGGCTGACCGCGCAGCACCACGGGGATGACGCAGTAACAATAGATAAATACTCCCGGCCTGCCGCGCTCGGCACGCTTTAAAACGACAGTATTTTTAACCGACGGAAGGAAAGGCTGGCATATTTATGGGGGAACGCACTTGCTCCCGTTAATTCGCTATCTTGCCATGCGTCCGGGAAGGGACGGCGGGCTGGCGAGAGAGGGAGGGGAAAAGACACTGTGATGCGATGACAGCGACCGGGAAGCGTTCGAGCAGGCGGGCTTGTGGGTGAAGGGTGAGAGAGAGAGAGAGAGAGAGAGAGAGAGAGAGAGAGAGAGAGAGAGAGAGAGAGAGAGAGAGAGAGAGAGAGAGAGAGAAGCACGAGAGAGAAAAGGGGGGAGCCGCGGCGAGTAGGAGAGGAAAGGCGAGACACACAAGCGGGGGTGGGACAATGATACACGGCCAGGAGAGAGATCTGCCATCAAAATGCAAATTTTCGTGATTTCTTTACTTGTTTCCTCTTTCGCTGGCCTCGGCCCGGGCCGGCCGAGCCCGAGCCCTCCCTCGTGCTCCTGTCCCGGCCCGGGCCCGCGGCCAGCACATTGTCTCTCTCAGGACGTGTTTCTTTTGTTCATAAGGGCGGCCGCTGGCCCATCCCCGGAGCTTGAATGAAGATTAAGCGACGCTCGACGAATATCTAAAACCCCCGCAGTCGCGCAAATACTTTCGTTATGAATGGGCGGCGTGTGTGGCGATGCGCCCTGCGCCGTCTGATTCCGAACATCGCTCTCGCGCCTCCGTCCTTGTCGCACTCATGGGGTGCTGCCGCCCCTAGCATGCGGGCACCACCGTAGGTACGACAAGGACGGGAAGAGCGATGTTCTGAATCAGTCGACTGCCCGGCCGGGCCCTCGTCCCGCCGTGTCGCCCCGCCGTCATCCGTTTTTCACTGGCGATTTAACAACGCGCGTCGATGGGGCCGAACGGGAGCGGGGCCGCGAGAGGGCTCCACCGGCTCCACCCCGCCCATTCTTGAGCGACTCTTTTGCATTTGGCCGGGACGGTTAAAAGCTAGACTGCTGCCGGCGTCGCTGTTGCTGCTCCTCTTCGCCGTCACGGGGATTAGCATTCCGTCTCGAGGACAAAACCCGTAAAGCGCCGTCCTAACTGCCGCCTAATTACTCCAAACTCGAGCAAATGACGTCTAAAAGCATGTGGACGTTTTTTCTGCGCCGTCGGGAGAGGGGGGAAGGAAAGAGGCACCGTGCAAAGGCAGACATGTGGATGAGCAAACGGGCACCGGTTGGTGCTGGGAATTGCAAACAGCGAATCAATTGACACGAGACGGAGGGGAGGCGCGTGTAAGTGGGGTGCGGCGGGACGGGGGCGGTACGAGCCGTTTGAGCTTAATTGCTCCAGTATATAAGGGCGTCAGTCTGCGCTACATGAGGCGGCCGTTGTGGGGAGCGTGAGGGGAGATTCCACAACTCAAACACCTATCCAGAATGCCTGGAAAACTCTTGCTTATGCATTTGTCGCTATTTTCTTTACATGAAAAAAAAAAATTGTATGATAAGACATCTTCAATTGACGACGCTTTCCCGCATACCTCTGGCGAGGCTATTTTTCAAACCTCGGTGGTGGACAGTGGTGGACAGACGTCGTCGTCACTGGAGCGAGGAAGAAAAGAAACTCGCGCCTCGAACTCCAAGTTGAGAATCGGGCGCTGGTTGCCGCTTGTTGCCTCCGCGGCAGGGCGGAGCGGGGCATGGAGGGGCGGATCACCCTTGTGCGCGGCGCAACCCCGCCGTGCCCGTGATTACTCAATCTAATGCCCCTCCAGCCCGGCGCTGTACTGCCGATATCAGGTAACAGCCCATCGCTCTGGAGACGAGGGCCTCCTGTGATTGATTCCGCCGGGCGGGCCGCTCCCAAAGCCTGCGCCTGGCTTGTGATCCCGCTCCCGCGACCCGTCAACGACGCGGCAGTGAGTGCGTCTGAACATTCCGTGGTGTTAATGGATTATGATGTCACGATGGTGCGGCAGTATCACCTACACTGTAAGAAATTTTAACTGTTGTTATTGACAATTATCGTCCGGATATATTTGGAAGTGATAGATTTGTAAAAGTAAGCGTACAACATATTTCTTATTTAACAACGACAATGAATTCGTCTTTTTTTTTCTTTTCTTTTCTTTTTTTTTTTTTACAAAATTTTAAGAATTATTATGATAATTTTGCTATCAAAAGATATTTCATGAAACAGTTGTCATATGTAGACAAGTTTCTTCTCATTCTGAAAAAGTTAATATGTTCTGAACAATTATGTTATCACTAACACACGTAATTTGCCCAGAGGCATAAATTATTTTTCACAAAACATGTTGTAATTTGACAGGAGCTTTTTACAGTGTATATTTTGGTTTTCCTGCGGAGATTTGAATACTTTTTCGGTCCCTCGCATATGGGCCATCACACTCTTCAACACATGACTATTTTTCTGCCCAAAGGAATTGCTAAGGGTAAGGGGGAGGCTAGGTAGGGGCTGCTGTGTGCTCACCGACCCTACCGTCACTGCCCCCCCCCCCCACCCCTTCCTGCATCCTGGTGTAGCAGAGGCCGTCATATAAAGAGCGAATCAACTGTCCATCTGGGGGCCCATGGCCGTGCCTTGCGGGGCGGGCGGGGGCAGCTCTGCTGAGCCGGCCGGCGGCGGGACGGTATAAGGCTTTTGGCAGCGAGGGACGGCGCAGGGAAGGGGACGCGGGATAGGGCGCAGGGCGGGGCGGGGCGGGGCGGGGCGGGGCGGGGCGGGGCGGGGCGGGGCGGGGCGGGGCGGGGCGGGGCGGGGTGGGGTGGGTCGGCCGCACTGCCCCCCGGCGACAGAACTATGGTGCTCGCGACGCAGTGTGGCATGTTTAGTGTCGCCCGGGCCTGGCCGGGCACGGCCGGCCTGCCGTGGGCTTGCCGCTCGCCCACTGCCCACTACGCTTCGCCACGCTCCACCGCGCCCCCGGCCCGACCCAGCCCCGCCCCGCCCCGCCCCGCCCTACCCAGGCCCACAGGGTCATGTCTAGTTTGAATGGCTTTTCGGAATCACGGGGATTACCAGGATTTCGGATCGGGCCGTCCGTCCCGTGTGTATGTGTGGGTGGGGGGACTGAGAGAGAGAGAGAGAGGGAGAGAGAGGAAGAGGAGAGGTTCCAGTTCCGGTCCCATTGGGCCAGAGAAGGGATCGGCCCGCATCAGACTGATGACTCCCTGCCAGAAGCCATTTGAGGCTCCGTCTCCTTCCCCCTCCCCCCCGCCCCCTTGCTCTCCCCTCCCGCCTCCCGCCGCACCCCGCGAGCGCCCGACAAGCACTTCCTCTTGTACTGAGCCATGCTCACCTTGCAGGTCTGTGGCGCCTGCAGCGACGGGGACCGTTGACCGGTCCGCAGGGCGCGCACTCGGGACTCGGAGAGCGAAAGACCGAGCAAAGAGAGGGACGGCGGTAAAGGGAGGGAGAAGCTTTTTAGCAGTTTCGGACATAAAGACAGAATCTCACAAATAAATACGACCACCCATTCGGGGAATAAGACGAAGAGGAGGGTTTGGAGAGGGAGGGATGAAGGGCAAGAGGGAGGGGCCGAGACGAAGAGGAGAGTAGGAGAGGGAGGGACGGAGGGAAAGAGGGAGGGGCCGAGACGAAGAGGAGAGTAGGAGAGGGAGGGACGGAGGGAAAGAGGGAGGGGCCGAGACGAAGAGGAGAGTAGGAGAGGGAGGGACGGAGGGAAAGAGGGAGGGGCCGAGACGAAGAGGAGAGTAGGAGAGGGAGGGACGGAGGGAAAGAGGGAGGGGCCGAGACGAAGAGGAGAGTAGGAGAGGGAGGGACGGAGGGAAAGAGGGAGGGGCCGAGACGAAGAGGAGAGTAGGAGAGGGAGGGACGGAGGGAAAGAGGGAGGGGCCGAGACGAAGAGGAGAGTAGGAGAGGGAGGGACGGAGGGAAAGAGGGAGGGGCCGAGACGAAGAGGAGAGTAGGAGAGGGAGGGACGGAGGGAAAGAGGGAGGGGCCGAGACGAAGAGGAGAGTAGGAGAGGGAGGGACGGAGGGAAAGAGGGAGGGGCCGAGACGAAGAGGAGAGTAGGAGAGGGAGGGACGGAGGGAAAGAGGGAGGGGCCGAGACGAAGAGGAGAGTAGGAGAGGGAGGGACGGAGGGAAAGAGGGAGGGGCCGAGACGAAGAGGAGAGTAGGAGAGGGAGGGACGGAGGGAAAGAGGGAGGGGCCGAGACGAAGAGGAGAGTAGGAGAGGGAGGGACGGAGGGAAAGAGGGAGGGGCCGAGACGAAGAGGAGAGTAGGAGAGGGAGGGACGGAGGGAAAGAGGGAGGGGCCGAGACGAAGAGGAGAGTAGGAGAGGGAGGGACGGAGGGAAAGAGGGAGGGGCCGAGACGAAGAGGAGAGTAGGAGAGGGAGGGACGGAGGGAAAGAGGGAGGGGCCGAGACGAAGAGGAGAGTAGGAGAGGGAGGGACGGAGGGAAAGAGGGAGGGGCCGAGACGAAGAGGAGAGTAGGAGAGGGAGGGACGGAGGGAAAGAGGGAGGGGCCGAGACGAAGAGGAGAGTAGGAGAGGGAGGGACGGAGGGAAAGAGGGAGGGGCCGAGACGAAGAGGAGAGTAGGAGAGGGAGGGACGGAGGGAAAGAGGGAGGGGCCGAGACGAAGAGGAGAGTAGGAGAGGGAGGGACGGAGGGAAAGAGGGAGGGGCCGAGACGAAGAGGAGAGTAGGAGAGGGAGGGACGGAGGGAAAGAGGGAGGGGCCGAGACGAAGAGGAGAGTAGGAGAGGGAGGGACGGAGGGAAAGAGGGAGGGGCCGAGACGAAGAGGAGAGTAGGAGAGGGAGGGACGGAGGGAAAGAGGGAGGGGCCGAGACGAAGAGGAGAGTAGGAGAGGGAGGGACGGAGGGAAAGAGGGAGGGGCCGAGACGAAGAGGAGAGTAGGAGAGGGAGGGACGGAGGGAAAGAGGGAGGGGCCGAGACGAAGAGGAGAGTAGGAGAGGGAGGGACGGAGGGAAAGAGGGAGGGGCCGAGACGAAGAGGAGAGTAGGAGAGGGAGGGACGGAGGGAAAGAGGGAGGGGCCGAGACGAAGAGGAGAGTAGGAGAGGGAGGGACGGAGGGAAAGAGGGAGGGGCCGAGACGAAGAGGAGAGTAGGAGAGGGAGGGACGGAGGGAAAGAGGGAGGGGCCGAGACGAAGAGGAGAGTAGGAGAGGGAGGGACGGAGGGAAAGAGGGAGGGGCCGAGACGAAGAGGAGAGTAGGAGAGGGAGGGACGGAGGGAAAGAGGGAGGGGCCGAGACGAAGAGGAGAGTAGGAGAGGGAGGGACGGAGGGAAAGAGGGAGGGGCCGAGACGAAGAGGAGAGTAGGAGAGGGAGGGACGGAGGGAAAGAGGGAGGGGCCGAGACGAAGAGGAGAGTAGGAGAGGGAGGGACGGAGGGAAAGAGGGAGGGGCCGAGACCCGCCCGACGCGCAAGAGGAATGGAAATAATAACAATAAAAGTCGATGGCCGCTCTCGGGCTTGAATTGCTGTGTCAAGATTTTCTGGGACAAGATTTGCAATTTCGTGACGAAAACTCAGGAGCCCGTCGCCATTTTTCTCGGCTCTTGCCTCGCCTTGGCTCGGCCCGGCTCGCGGCTCGGTCCTGCCCCTACCGCCGCGCCGCTATCTCGGCCGTTGCCGCTGCTCCTCCAGTATTGCACCACTCTTCCTCGCGCACAACGGCGCAGTTGTCTAGCAAACAGGAGCACAATTGGGCGTCGCGGAATAGTTAGCTGTGCCATCGCCCCTCTTTGGTACGCGTCGCCACGGCCCGGCCTGCCTGCCCCGGAGCCCGGGGGCGGGCGGGTGCGTCCACTCGTACAGGAGAAAGCAGTCGTTCGACTCGTTAGCACGGCAAAGCGTAGCGAAATAACGCTGCAAAAATACAAGAGTCAGATGAGTCATGTAGAAAGAGGGATAATTATGTCCTGACCCACACTGTTATTTGTTTGGCAATGATCATTGCCATTTCTTGGCATTGAACATAGGACGTCAGTGCCATTTTCTGGCAATGAGGTGCCTTTTTGGTATTGAAGTCAGATTGGCGATGGGACAAAACTAAGGTCACTCCAGTGGCAATGAGCCTCCCAGTGCCAACCAAGTGGCAATGATCAATGCCAAATTTTGGCGATGAAAAGAAAAGAAACTTCAAAAGCGTCGTTTTGTAGCCGCGTCCACCTAAATTCATTACTTAGTTTTTGGCAATGAGGGGTTCATTGCCAGATTTTTGGCAATGAGTGGTTCATTGCCAGATTGTTGGCAATGAGGGTTCATTGCCAAATGTCTGGCAATGAAAATCCATAGCCAAAATATTGGCATGGAAATGGTAAATGCCGAAACGTGGCAATGAAAGCAATGCCAAACTTGGCAATGAAGAAAATTTTTTTCGTCCATCGCCAAAATTCGGAATTGGTCATTGCCACCTGGTTGGCAATAAGAGGCTCATTGCCACTGTAGTGCCCTTAGTTTTGTCCCATTGCCAAACGCGACTCAGTGCCACAAATGGTGTTGGTATCATTGCCAAATGAAAAACAGTGCAAAGAGCGATTTCCCACCCAGTATAAATATGACAAGAATGATGTATTCACTTAAGAAAAGAGCAGAAGGCTACAAAGCACATCTCATGCGACCAAATCAAAATATAGAGCATATCGAGCCTGTACGAACGGGCGAATACCAATAAAATACCAACTATATATATGAAAATAAGTTTTTAATAGTTAAGATGGTTTTAAGAGTAAAATCTTGAAAAAAAATGATTTATCACCCTTTTCTCTTTGATTTTGCCCGTTTGTTTTTCTGGGAAAAAAATTCTTTCCTCCGACACAGTTTTTAAGTGGTAAATTAGAAAATAAATCGTGCATGTAGCTACGAACCTATTTATTGCACTGTTCAAATCTTTCGCTGCGCTGAACCATACTCCCAACTCAAATCGAACCAGACCAGATTTCATTCGATTCCATTTCAAACCATTCCCACGTCACAAGATGAACCTTGTGGGAGCAGGAGCAGGACAACTCGTCCCGACCAGCTTGTCAGTCGTTGTCAGTCGGATTGGCCAACCTTATCTCGTCCCGGGGCACTTTTTGAGCTCAGTCCCCCGAAGCAGAAAACTCGTCCTATTCTAATGCTTGTCCCTTTTTCGGAGCGGATGTTTAGGCGCTCTGATCCCACCCATAATGTACCAGACCAGAGCAGGGAAACGAGTGAGCGCAGAGGCTTGTACACGCTAAATGGAAAAGGACAATTATGTCCCAAAAAAGCTTGAAATTTTGTGCACATTACCTGCTTTTGACAAGTTTGGTCCCAGAAAATCATTTCTGGTGTATAAGGTTTGCGCAAGCGGACTCCTGCGAAACACTCTTGTTTCATGCACTTCATGCACTGAACCCGATTGACCAATATAAATATCAGTGATGACTCTCGCATGGTTGCACACAAGCATTACATTAATCGAGGAGTCATTATTTTTATCCACATAGCGCTGCTTTTGCTCAGCATGGGCAGTTATTCGGATAAGGGTTCCATCAAAAACGCCTTCTACACCAGGAAATCCAAAGTTTCGATGGTAAAATTGTTCAGTGCGGCCTCACTGGTGAAACAAATGTTTAGTTCCTATACATCATTGGTGTTTAGTTCCAAAACGTTTAAAAAATATACGCCAATTGGTGTATAGTTGAACTTATTATACGTCAATTGATGTCTAGTTGGTCCAACTATACACCAGCTGGTGTATAGCTTTTGAACATTTGGAACTAAACACCAATTGATGTATAGAACTAAACATTTGTTTTACCAGTGCTGCCTTTGCCTTTGATTGGGCCACTTGACATATTTTTTGCCCACTTCACAAAGCACACCCAAAAGCACACAGTAATGCCTATAAACTGTCTTCTGGTCGTATTCAAAGTTGAGCCCAGAACTTCGAAATGTATCCATGTTAAATAAAATCCCATGGCCCATGGCCCCCATGACCCCCATGGCCCATGGCGGTAGCTTCCCCAACATATCAGTGCGGTTCCGCTGTAGCAATCCAAGCCGAATTCGTTAATGTCTCACCACGTTGGCTAGAACCTGAAATAATTTAGGAATAAGAAATGTGGATTTCTTTCAAAAAATGAGCCATACTATAAGAACAAGTATCTCTGATAAATTACCTCAAATTATGTCTCCCTTTCCATTCTAAAATGCTTTTTAAAATGGGGGTCTCGCAAGTTCCTGATGTAGGCTGCTCGACTTGCTGGATACAACAGACACATAGTTAAAACTAAAATAATGAATATTTTCATTGAAGTGGCAAAAAAAAAAAATATGTATGCAAGTAAGTTCCAAACCATCACCTCGACGCTCTCGACCCTCTTCCTCTTCCACTGTAATAATCTTTTCTCACTTTTTGATATTTTCTCACTCTTTCACTTAAAAATGAACAGTCTTGTTTTGAATATCGAACCCGAGAATGCTGTTCGTTTGTTCTTTCCGAACGTGAATGTAAACCGCAATCCGCTACTCCCACTCCACTCCCTCCCACTCGCACGCACTCGCCCTCTCCCACTCCCAGCATTTCAAGTCGCTCTGTCATAAACATTTTTAAAGAAAGGGGGAGTAGTCCAAACAAATCTTCTTGTGGGGGTTAGGCAGGGTTCAATGTCATACTCCTTTTCATGCCAATAGACAATTTAAAAATATTAAAGAGTTATTTTGTAAATCAGCGACCAAAATTTTATAACAGTTGTACTATAAACATTTTTAACATATTTCGACACATGAGAGGAACAACCGCCTACCTTCGCTACCTGAAAACAAAACCGCATACCTCTACAACCCGGAAACAAAACCGCGCACCTCTGCGACCCGGAAACAAAACCGCTTAAATGACTTTTTTGCACATTTTGCGATATTGGTGTCATTCAAGAGAGAATTTTTCAGGGATCAGTTTGATACTAATATCTCGAAATGTGTAAAAAAGTAATTTAAGCGGTTTTGTTTTCGGGTCGCAGAGGTGCGCGGTTTTGTTTTCGGGTCGTGGAGGTACGCGGTTTTGTTTTCAGGCAACGGAGGTAGGCGGTTGTTCTTCTCGTGTGTCGATTTGTTTGCAACGTAATTTCGTACAGGTCATGATCAGAACCACAATGTTCCACATGAGCAAAAATCTAGTACTCATAAGGTAGAATATTAACATTCAGTAACGTACGAAGGCACATATTACGTAAACAGTAAATTGACAGAAAACAACCATTAAATAAACAAAGTAAACAATATACCACCGGGACTATCATATGGAAACCCCCATATCCGGGGGAAAAACAACATTTCACAATTGTACTAATTGTAGCCACAAAATCGGCAAAGAAATTATATAACGATTAAATGTCCCTCAAATCAGTCTAATTTTAACTTGAAATACCAAGCGTCATGGCTCAAATAATGTTCACAATTTACAAAAGTTTGTAGAACAGTGTACCATTAAAGAAATAATGTTCACAATTTACAAAAGTTTGTAGAACAGTGTACCATTAAAGATTAAATATTCACTATATTGTTACACATTTGCGACACAAAAAATAAAAATAAAAAAAATCACAAACTTTTACTACTAATCTACTACAGACAGAATTACTATCGCCTGGGCCCAAGATAGATTTACGAAAAGAGTGCACTCACCAAGTAGGTATTACTCACAGCAGTACAGTAATACATAGTAGAAGTAGAAGAAATAATGATGAAATGATTTGGGTGCTGTACTCAGCACACACAGACACATGTGGAGCGGGGGGTACCTCCCCGAACCACGCAAAAATCGAACAAATTGCATGTTCAGAATGAAACACACTAAGTGTGTAAATGAGTCACTACACTGTCAGGACCACTGTAGCACAGGCGGCTTGAGGCGTAGGCTCTTGAAGGAAACGGTCCATGGCGAGGAGGCGAGGAGGTGGCGGCATATTTTCCGGAGGCAAGGAGTAGGAATTTATCCCATCATGGCGGCGGAGGGCCCGGGCGGCGACATAAAGCAGCGTGGCGGCGAGTGGGGCAAGCATGCGCGCGGGCGCCGAGCGTGACGGTCACCTGTCTCTGACGATGGCACATGGCCGACTGACCCGTGTCTTCCGCTGCATAATTTCCAGAAGCTCCGGCGGAAGTCGTGCAGAGATTCCGGTCACTTCGCCCGTCGCTCAGCGATGATCCGCCTAGGTATGCGTCCGAAACCGCCGTAGGAGTGTCGAGCTTCGGCCGGCTGCGTTCGCCCGAATGGTGGGGGGGTAGAGGGGAAGCGGTGGCGAGCGAGAATGGTTGCCTACCTATTAGGCGCGTCGAGACAGGCGGCGCGACAGCTTCAACTTGGGTTATAACGGCGGCAGTTCGTTGTGAACTTTGGACACCTATAACTTAGGCATAGCCGCCAGTCCGTGAACGGACCATCTCCATGACCAGCTATTGCTGTATCACCGTGAGTTCGCAGTCGGCCCCGCGCACCGTACCTCTGTTCGCCCTCTGCACTCTGGTTTAGCTCAGGCTGGTGGTGCACGGGTACCCCGCCAGTCACCAGCGCCTAGCGGCGGTATACGAGAGGGGTCCTGCTGGTCTGGCTGGAATGCCTAGCCCTACCTGTCGACCACCTGCACGGTGCGGGCAGTGAAGCCACCCGCGTGACCGACATCCTAGACAGCGCGCACTGAGTCGTCTAGGTGTGGTCACAACTAGTTTCTTTTGCTTATTTTGTTGGTTGGGTGTAACACTCGAAGGTCCATGGCCTCACACCGTAGTGCTCCCAGTCCGAGGGGTCCCCAAGTACGGTATGCCGGTGTACACATGCTGTGGGCTTCCTGGTTTTCCTAGGTTTTCCTTTTGGTTTTCCCGGTCTTCCCAACTTTTTCCTGGTTTTCCCAATAACTGATTTTCTAGGATCTTCTGAAGGCTTCCTACCGTTTTCTATGGTTTTCCCTCATCTTCATTGGTCTTCCCCAACATTTTCCAGGCTTCCTTAAAATTTCTCGGTTTTCCCTCAAGTTTTCCGGTCTTTCCTAATATTTTTCGGTTTTCCCTTACCATTTGCGGCCAACGATTTTAATGGCTTTATTCGGTTTTCTTTGGTCTTCCTGGTGGTCTTCCCGGTCTTCCCAGTTTTCCGGGCGGCCGGAGTACGCGCTCAAACCTAGTTGCGGACCCTTTGTCCCAGTCCCTAATGCCATATCCCCAAGGGCTGGTGCCTGCGAGACACAAGGTAGGCTAGCCCACAGTACACACGCACAACAGGCAAGATGTTGCCTACCTAACAGGCGTTGAAAGAGCCTGCACGGGGTAACTTTGGCAATTTCTTAACAGTGAAATCACTAGTGTATTTAACACGTAATCCCTTCATCCTGTAAATATATATTTTTTAAGACTTATGTACCTTTTGAAAATAAAATTGAGACGAATAAGGGTACGGACCAGCAGGGTTGGGACGTGCTGCACCCCGGGACGTGTCGGGCCACGTAGGTACGAGTTGTCCTAGACCCGGACCTTGTGACGCACAAGGGTCGACTACTTCTATAATACTCGTACACGCCTCTAGATGATTATTGATAAACATGTAGTCATGTAAAATTTCCAAATATTGACAAATTTTTGACAAATATTGAGAAATAGAGTCAAATTTGACGAAAAGTTGCGTGATTACCGGCCATTAGTCAGTAAATATGTTAAAGATCGCTTGTCCCTAATGCAAAGCACGCACGAAGCTCAGCCGCTGGTGAAAGCACGCACAGCGGAGCGCCGCTGGCGAAACCACGCACAGCGCAGCGCCGCTGGTGAAACCACGCACAGCGCAGAGCCACTGGCGAAACCACGCAAGTGCATTTTTCAAAAAAATTGAGATATCTATACATTCTGAAAAAGCATGATTTCCTCTTTCCAACGGTATATATCTCCAAAAATCACCAAAAAATGCACTTGCGTGGTTTCGCCAGTGGCTCTGCGCTGTGCGTGGTTTCACCAGCGGCGCTGCGCTGTGCGTGGTTTCGCCAGCGGCGCTCCGCTGTGCGTGCTTTCGCCAGCGGCTGACCTTCGTGCGTGCTTTGCATTAGGGACAAGCGAGATAATCTCTATTAATCGTTGACAATCGACAATCACCGTAATCGTGACTTATTATGATCCTCGTACGCGATTTTTGAAATTGGTAGACCCTTGGTGACGCACTGCTTGAAGCAAAACCACGCATACACCTTCTTTCACATGCTTCACTATGTGCTTGTGCGTACGTGTGTCTTTTGGGGGTAAAGGGGGGGGGGGGAGAGAAAGAGAGAGAATGAGAGCGGGGGTGCGCGGGGGCCCCATCGGCATCTGCAACAGGGCGTGGCGTCGCGTAGCTGCAACAGAGGGTTGGTCATTTCGGTCGGCGGTAGCGCTGCTCTCCATGATATAAGGCCCACTGAGAGAGCATGTGTCCTGTCCGCGGTGAGCCGCACCCAACTTACGCACCCTAATGGCGCCAGGCTAGCGGCGCAGCCCACCCACCGTATTATGTATCATTGCACCTCGGTGTGACGGGGAGCGCACTGCTGCGTAGGCACGGCCCTAGGCAAGCGCGTGTGAGAGTGAGACAGTACCACACCTTCATGGCAGAACCACGCTAGAAACGAGTCCTGGGATTCTCAGGAGAGTTGGGATCCCAGCAGTGAATGTCCTTGAAAAAGAGTATTTTTTTCCAGGAGCTTTACCTGGAAAACCCAGGACATCCCCTGGGGAAAATGATGACCGCTGGGAATGTGCAAATTCCCCTCGGAAACCGAGGGCTCGTTTTTGCCGTGTTTTAGTGCAGGGCCACACATGGTCCTATCGCGGGAAAAAAATATCTCTGTTACCATAACTTACTTAAAAGCTGATACCGTAAGCAGCTCATGAGATACCCTAGCAAAAATTTAGTTTTAAGAGTCAAATATTAGCTATAAATACTAATGCCTAGCTGGATTTGTCAAAGGCATTTGTTGAGAGAGACTTTGTCACAGAAATTCCCGCAGCGCCACATAAGCTCTAAGAGCTGATGTGTGACTCCCACAACATTTTAGCTACAGTAGCTCTAAAAGCTGATGTGTGACTCCCACAACATTTAAGCTAGAGTAGCTCTAAAAGCTGCTTGTCTCAGTATCAGCTCACACGTAAGCTAATGCAGCTTTCATTGGATTTGTCATTATACTTATCTTTTATTTTTCCGTGTACACTTCTTGGTGAAGGACCAAATGATCTTCCTACTGTAAAAATGGTTGTAGGTTTACGAGAAAATTTTCCTCAACACTGGTACAACTAAAGCGTAGCTGTACCCCTTTTTAAAGCGTACAAGACCTTATGCCTTTCTTGAGAACTACGCTCCGAGGCAGTTCAACCCATGAAGATAAGAGAAAAGGGCGCCTGAGATTTTGTACGCTCGAATAAGGGCGTGGACTCGTGCGCTCCAAGAAAAGCGTACAACTACGCTTTAGTTTTACCAGTGAACGTGGACCAGGAAAACTACAATTTCAAACCGTAAAATTACACACGCACTCAGTATCAACTCGAAATTTCATTACAGGCAAGAATGTGTTCTCTGAAATTGACAACGTATTTCGTAGATCGTAGTTAACAAAATATATCGCAAATCTACAAAGATATTTTTCAATGTGCACACTGTTTGATGTCACACTGACGTGTCTTTCGGTGTTTGGTGTGAGGCACTGAGTGTCCTTCGCTTTTCGGTGAGAAGACCAATTTGTCCGACGATTGTGTCGTGGAGTGTCCTGCGTTTCTGCAGTTTCCGCAAGTGAGGCACTCTCTGTGAATCACGAAACGATTTATAGAGCGCCAAAAGAGCTGGCTGGGGCAGATAAAAAATAAGACAAAGTTTTTGTTTCAAATAAGTGGCGCACAGTCAGGGATGTTTCATCATATATTAACAAGGAAACGCTTGTTAAAATTTTCTGAACGATAACTATTCGTTATTGCTTCTAAAACGCATACCTGCTCCGTAAACAGTTTCCATCAAAAGTGTCAAATATGAAAGAAGGTACACATTACGGGACTTTTGCGTACGGACTGGTCCGAATTTGGAAGGTTCGTGGATCGATTGGTACAGTCGTCCCGCAAACTTAAAAAACTGTTCAAACTGGTTAAAAACGTTCTGGTCCAAAACGTCAAAATTCCAGATGTAATCTTTAACAGTAGCTTCGAACTTGGCCCGACTTCGCTTTTACCGTGTAACGCGTTGCTGGTCAACGGCGGCAGTGAGACTAGCCCGGCGCATGACTACTTGCGCGCACCAACAGCCTAGGGCTCTACTAAAATGCCCCCCCCCCCCCGCTCCGCCACCTGGGCCAGCTCGAAATCCACACAACACATACGGTTGGGCCGGGCCGCAACATCCCAGCGGAACCATACGCGAGGGTGTGATCTCGGAGAGTGAGTACCCGCGGGGGAGGACCCCCGCCCCGCCCCGCCCGGCCACAGACCTGCAGCTGGGCTCCACCGCGCGAGCCCGCGAGAAATCGCCAATCATCATCATGACCATCAGCACCACCAACACCACCACCACCACAACGAGCGCCTCTTTCGCTCTCATGGCCGCGTCCAGGACCAGCCGGTCACCGGGTGGAGCGGGGCGGGGCGAGCGCAGTGCTACGCGAGACTTGCGGAGATAAGCAGGGGATGAGCATAAATAAGGAGGCGGCTCATCACGGCCGGGCCCTGCCCTTGGCCCTGCCGCGCGCCGCGGCCCGGTGTATACACACAATCCTCCTCCACCTCCTCCTCCTCCCGCTCGCCTATAATTTGTTCTCACAAAGACACTAGGAACGGTATAATGTCTGCTTTTAATGGCTCGCCGCTCTTATATTTTATTATTTCCATTATTTTTTCCTTCCCCCCCCCCTTTTTCTCTCTCATTCGAGCGCATTTCTTCATAGCTGTGGCGCGCTACGCCAGGCCACGCCACCGCGAGCAGGCCCGCCTGCCGACCCGCCTGCTAAGGTTCTTGATATACAGTCAAGTACTTCCGAATCCTGGATGTTTTTCTGTTGGAATATTATCCCCGCGGTGGGGTGGCCGGGGAGGCAGGGAGGGGCGCGCGGCGCGAGTGAAAAACGGCGAGTGAGACATTTTAACACCAATTGCCCAGCTCAGGCCGGCACCGACCGCTCTGCAGTGGGAAGAGCAGAAGGGGAGTTGTGGTGGTGGTGGTGGTGGTGGTGGTGGTGGTGGTGGTGGTGGTGGTGGTGCTGGTGGTGGTGGTGGTGGTGGTGGTGGTGGTGGTGGTGGTGGTGGTGGTGGTGGTGGTGGTGGTGGTGGTGGTGGTGGTGGTGGTGGTGGTGGTGGTGGTGGTGGTGGGTCTGGGGCTCTGTAGTTTAGACGAATCCGAGTCTCTGAGAACAAGGTTTGCGGCTTATTCCTACAATAAGAAGAGCTATTAATGCAACATAAGCAAATGAAGTAAGGCGCCAGCGATCCTTGCTCTACGGGCGGCTTCAAATCTCAAGCCCTACGCGTCACGATTATTCGAATAGTAATTCAGCCGCATCTCCAACAAAAACCCAATCATGCTCGCAAGGAGAGGAGAGAGAGAGGGAGAGAGAGAGAGGGAGAGAGAGAGAGAGAGAGAGAGAGAGAGAGAGAGAGAGAGAGAGAGAGAGAGAGAGAGAGAGAGAGAGAGCGGGAGCAGATTGTTCGCAGCCAATCACTCAGGAGCGGCCTGATTGATCCGGGCTAAGCCACCCTCTGACGTGTGAATAGAGTCAAGCGCTCGATAAATCACTTGGGGGTGATTATAGGCAGCGCCGAGGGGATTCCGCGATGACAGGTGTGAAATTGAATTTCGCTCACCACCTTTGCTCCCAGGAGGAGTCTGTTGTAAGTAAATCACCAATCGCTCTCGCATCTCCCTTTCCCCCCCTCTTCTCTCTCTCTCTCTCTCTCTCTCTCTCTCTCTCTCTCTCTCTCTCTCTCTCTCTCTCTCTCTCTCTCTCACCAATCTTCGCACGGGTTTTTTTTCTTTCCCTGCACGTTCCTCTACGAACAAGGAAACCGCTCACCCTTCTGGCATTGGGAAGTAGTACACAGTCAGCACATCGGTGTTCCCAGCGCGACACGGCCAGTCGGGGTCCTAACAAGCGAACCGGGCCAGGCCGCCAGCATCAAAGAACGGGGACCACGGGGACGAAAGGAATAGGGGTATGGGGGTGTTGTGGCAGGGGCCACACTCATTGTTGGGGTATCCCAATCATTACTGTATAATTTGGGGGGGGGGAGGGTTTCCTAAGGTATGCGGCATATATTCCAACACACACCGCCGCTACGGCGCGGTCCACGAGCTTTGTGATAGCGCGAGGGCCAACCAATCCCAGCCATTCGTTGGTCCACATTCCGAACTTGGCTGGCCCCGGGCGGGGCCGGGCCGGGTGGATCCAGGGTGGCCCGGGGCGCCCGCCACGCCACGCCACGCCACGCCACGCCACGCCACGGCCCGGGGGTGCGGCTCGGTTGTCGCAGCTCAGCTATTCATCGTTGCCGCTTTTGACGCCATTATCTCCCTCTCCCCATAGATCAGTTGATAATCGCCATCAAATGAGATATATCCTCAGAATTCTCCGGGCGCTCCTGCCAAACGCTGCGTCCCTGTCCGACTCCCAGAGTTCCACCCCGCCCCTCAACCCCCTGCCCCGCCCCGCCCCGCCCCGCCCCGCCCCGCCCCGCCCCGCCCCGCCCCACCAGGCCCCAGCACGCCACGCCACGCCACGCGGGACCACGCGGGACCGCGCCGCCGCGCTCCTCAGCTCCCTATTCTGCTTTGTAATAATCGCGCTCCGCCGCTGAATGCTATATCCCACGTCGGCGTAACTTGCATATATATACATCGCCCATGCTGAGATGCCAAATTTTGGAGTTCAGAAAAAGGGTGACAAAATTTTATGTCAAACAATGACCCTCAGTTTTCAGAGTTCTCATCGAGATGCCCACGCGTCTCGAAGCCAAAGACACACTATTAGCCGATTGGCTTTCAAGGACTTATTATTACGAACCTATTAACAAGAATGACTTATCTGAAGACCATAAATCACAGAGTTGGTGCGACGCCAGTGTTGGCACCATGAATCTAAGCCCCTATGTAAATCGAATCAGCCGTCAATTGGCCTCTTAAAAACACTTTGGTTACGTCACAACTCTTGAGCTAAAAGACAGGAGTGTGAGAAAAACACAGAATTTTTCGGAAATTCTCAGAAAACCACAGAAAATAGATTTCGACAAACAGGAGATTCATCTTTACGCGTATTGGTTGCGACAGAAAACTTGGGTTCAACCAAACTGTAATGAAATTATGGTGAAGTATGTATACAAACGGGGGAGGGGACGGACAAGCCGTGTCAGCACCCAATAAGTAGTAACGGAGACCTGGGGAATTAAAGTTCATCACAATCCCTTTCCTTACGTTTATCGTTCTCTTTTGGCGCCTCCTTTCCCCGCAATAAAGATACCTAATGACTTTGCCAATTTAAATGCTAATGGAATGCAAGGAATAATTTTCATATTTAAGCGGAAAGCCATCCCTCAGTCGTGTGTTTGTGTTGGCAATCCGGGTTGAGTGTCGCTCTGCGCCACCCGGCTTCCCGCCCCCTCCCTCTTGTCATTATCTGATTCAGCAGTATATAGGGGCGCAGCGCGCCGGGCGTTCGCTGCAAAAGTTTTCGTGAATTAAGAGAGAGCCTCAATCGCTGCAAGATTGACACTCCTTGTTTACGCCCTCTATTAGCACAAATTAAACGCGGCGATGAAAGTTTTGAGAAATCCCATCCCACAGTGGCAGCGAACCCCGTGCTAGTCCTCCGACTGAGAGACCCTCCCCCACCCCCCCATTTTCCCTATAGCCCATCTCGGGGGCTTGTCAGCTCCCCCCCCCCTATATAGCCCACCTCCGGGGCTTGTCAGCTGCCCCCAACCCCCCTCCCTGCACAGCCCTCCTGGGGGCTTGTTAGCTGCCCCCCTCCCCCGCAAAGCCCTCCTGGGGGCTTGTCAGCTGCAGAGCCCTCCTCGGGGGCTTGTCAGCTACTAAGCTACGGGCACAGCCCTCCGCTTGTCAGCTGCATCCCCCTCCCGCATGTTGCCTTCCTTGGGGACTTGTCAGCTGCATCCCCCTCCCCACCTGCACACCCCTCCTGGGGGGCTTGTCAGCTGCTGCTGCCCCCGCCCCCGCGCTTCCCGTCCTACCGCACGCAGACGACCATTCCAACGCAACAAATATTTTCGTCGCGAATCGCTGCGGCAATTTACGAATGCATAAGTCGGCATGGTCTAAAACTATCGGCAAGAGCACCGCCAAAGCCGAGGTGCTGAGGGGTCTGGCAGGGCCTGGCAGGGCCTGGCTGGGTGTGGCGGGGTCGGAGGGGTGGGGCGGGGCCGTGATAATGGCACCTTGCCTTCGCCAAAAGGGTTAATCCTAGGCATTAGCCACAAAGAAACAAGCATCGCCCGCCACGTGACGCGCCCAAAGTTGGGCGGGGCGGAGCGCAGCCACCCGGTGGCGCGTTCACTCACCGCAGGGAGGAGGGATGGTTCCAAAGGCACTACTGGTCCCAGCTCTGCCCAGGCTCTGCCCAGCTCTGACCGCCCCGCCCCGCCCCGTCCCGCCCCACACTGCCCAGTCTTAATCTCTTGGCTTACACAATGCAAAGTCCGGTCGGTGGACACAGGGGAGCCAGCTTCCCACTGAGGGAGAGGGACTGGGTCGGAGCGGGATGGAAAAGGGGAGGGGGGAGCGGCGGAGGAGAGAATAGCCAGAGGGTTACACCAACACTTACATCAAGCCACTATGCGGATTTCGAGTTCTGCTCTGGATTATTACACTCGTGAGACGTGAGCTGGTGGGCGGGGCGGGGCGGGCGCGACCTCCGAGGGCCCGGTAGGGCTAGGCGGGGCGGGGCGGGGTGGGGCGGTCAGGACAGGGACGCTAGTGCAGCGGGGATGGAGTGGGGCGACTTAGCAGCCGTGCGGAAACAGATGTCACGTTGTGACCATGATTTACTGCGGCCCTTTCCATTTGCTTTCCATTGGGCCGAATCAACATCCAAAACGGACTCGAAACGCGGCATGATGCGCGCGTGATGGCGGCACCTCGCGTGACGACTTTCCAAACTCCAGTCCGTGTGTGTGTGTGTGTGTGTATGTGTGTGTGTTTGTGTGTGTGTGTGAGCGCGCGCGCGGGTGGCATTATGCAAACAGGCACGATGCCATGGTGTAAGCCAGCGGCGCGGCTTTTCAAACTTCACCGTCACGTTCGTTGTGCGCCCCGCTAAACCATCAGTCGCACCACTCAGCATTCCTCCCCGCGCCCCGTCCTGCTGTAGAGACGGTGGTCCACGCCCGCACAAGAGTCCGGCACAGACCTCACACACCACGCCGCGCGCGCGCAGCGCTGCCTCCGAGCCAGCGCCTGCGAGGTAGGCAATGCGGGCGCACGCGAGAGCTGCGGTTTTGTGCGTTGCCTACCTCCCAGGCGCCCCAGGCCAGAGCCAGACTGTGACCAAGCTCCTTCCTTCCTCGGCTAACACCATATCGCTCTCTCTCTCTCTCTCTCTCTGCCTCTTCATGATATGATGGCAACGCTTTTGTCGTCGCATCGCCTTCTCTGAACGAGCTTTCTGACTGCGCGCTAGAGGAGCTAGAGAAAGGGAGAGGGAGAGAGAGAGAGAGAGAGAGAGAGTTTAGCTAGAAAGCCCTGTGTGAGCGTACTGCTCTCCCACCGCACCCCGCTGCGAGTATAACACGCGAATAGGTGTGAGAATCATTGCCAACTTTCGCGTGGGCGGGTGCGCGGGGCGGCGGAGACCTCGTGCCTCCCCGCCTTGCCCCGCACGGCCCGCCCCGCCCCACCCGGCCCCGCCGTGATCCTGCCGCGCGCAGCGCCGCTTGGATTTTGGGACTACGCCCGCAAAACTTGGAATGAGAGCCACTTTGGCTGCGATGACGCGCCCCGAAAACTTGGTCCCTCCTCTCGCTACAGAGCGGAGTTATCATATGGAAAATGAATTTTCATAGACCATAAATCGGGCTGTGGCGCCCTGGCCCCGAGATACTCGAGTTTGGTTCGCAGCGAACACGCTAATGTCACTTTTCAGACAATGAAGAAGTTTGTGTTGGTGGCGCTAGCATGCACCACACCAGAGGTCACAAGCAGGATCGCAAAGCGTGCAGAAAATAACCCTGCCGAGTTTCACCATGCTTGACTGAGCAGCTCTCCGAAACGGTAACTGCCAGTCAAAGACGTGAGTTCTCTATGCCATGGCCCCTTGACCACAAGTTTCTTCTCCACTGCACTGTAAACTGGTTGGCGTCTTTAGACGCCAAAATATTGGCGTCCTCTGAGAACGCCAAATCTTGGCGTTCAAAGACGCCAATATTTGGCGTTCTGAGAAGAAGAACGCCAAATATTGCCGTCTTCCAACGCCAAAATTTGGCGTTCTCAGAGGACGCCAAAATTTTGGCGTCTAAAGACGCCAACCAATTTACAGTGTGTACGTTTAAGTTACACTACAAACCCAACAGCAGTCAACTTAGTACACTGTTCCTAATGTGTACTTCAAAGCACGTATGAGGAAATGCACGCCTGGCGTATGCACATGCACTATGAAGTGCATGCCTGCTACGGCATAATGCATTTGTAAGTACACACTTCCAACTGCATACCATGGCAGGCGCGCACTTCCTAGTTCATACCATGGCCGGCATACATTTCCTAATGCGTGCTTTGAAGTTCACATCAGGAACAGTGTACTAAGTTGACCGTTGGTTTTGTAGAGTGCAACTCTTTACTATCGCTGCAAATCATTTTTACTCTATTGTCGCGCCACTTTTGAATTTCGACTACTACAAACACAAAGTGAACAAATTTGTTGCTTATGCACTCACTTATATCTCCTTTATCTACCCTTGGCAGAGAAAGACACGTCCTCTGTCAGAATATTCCAGGAGTCCAGTTACTTAAGCATCACGTGCCTCACGAAGCGGGAACTAATAGCAAAGCAACTGATTAATAAAGGCAGGTCACCCTCCCCACGAGACCTCATACCTTTGACGCCAGGGCACGGTGCTTGTGCTGGTCCATCTCATCGGGCTGTGGCCTGGCCAGGGCCGAGCCGAGGTCCAACACATGAATATTTTAAGAACGCGCTGATCGCTGGCAGCGCCCGGCAACAACGGGACCGAGGTAGGGGAAGTGGTGGTAGGAGGGTGGCGCAGTGCGCTGTATGGCATTTCGTGGGCATCACGCACGAGGAGAGAAAGAGGGAAAGAGGAGAAGGAGGGAGGGGGAGAGAGGGAGAGAGGGAGAGAGAGAGACAGACAGAGAGAGAGACAGACATAGACAGACAGACAGACGGACGGACGGACGGACGGAAGAGGGAAGGAAGGGGCGCGCATCAGGTACACGCGCCACCCCCGCCCGGCCAAAGTGATAACGGAAGGCCAACTAACTCCCATTCATGCACCTTCAGAGGTCCGGCCCGGCTCCACACCAGGGCCGTGCCCGAATGGCCCAACGTCCACGAGCCCATCTGATTTACGAGACTTGCGTGTCGCCTCGGCCCCGGAACGGCCAGACAAGGACGGCTGCTGAACGGAGCCTGCCCAGCGCCAAATTAAGCTTAACCAGGAGGAGCAGTGGTCGCCGTGGCGCGGCCCGGGCAACAAAGGGGACGTGTTATGTTATCTTGACGAGTCCTCGCGGACTGGAGTGGAGCCCTGGCCAAAAGGGGTTTTGATATATGGGCGCCGAGTGCGACCTCGGATCCCTCAGGACGCCGGCTCGACGCAGCGCTGGACTCGACTGGACTGCCTCGTCCGACTTGGATCTCCTTTTAGCCCCCCCCCCCCTTCCCCCCTCTCTCTCACTCTCTCTGTCTCTCTCTCTCTCTCTCTCTCTCTCTCTCTCTCTCTCTCTCTCTCTCTCCCCCCCCCCCCCTACTGACCACGCAATTCCGTTTCGCCTCCTCTCCTGCGTGAACTCAACTCCTCCTTGCAGACACTACTTCTATGGGGACTTGGCCCTCGTCATCGCCTAGGAGATAGGCAATACGAGACAGAAGTTCGCGGCGGTGATTGAGCTGCCTACCTGCAGGGCTGCGGCAGTGGCTGGCTGCAAGCAGGGATTGGAGAGGGCAGGGCAGGCTAGAGCCGTCTGGTCGAGCGTCTGGCTCCACGAGCACGCGAGAGGTAGGTTGCTGGAACAATAGATGGAGATTAGATTTCTTAGAACTAGTTCGCGATACGCAGCGTCACTCAGTCACGATACCTTATTTTTGTCCGTTAGTCAGACGGGGTCCGAGGGGGTCTGTGCGACAGGGTCGGTGGGAGGGTGTCGGTCCAAGACTGTCGGACCACCCTAATCGTGTCAGAAGTCTGATTTCAGAATCCCAACAATGATGTAAATATTTTCAGTGATATCAGTACGTTACGTATACCAGTAACTGATATCGTTGGGAATCACTGATATCAGTTAGCTGACATATGTTACTAACTCTTGTAAGTCTTGTTATAAACAAAATCACGCTGCTAATATCATGATCAGCAGATGTATCAAAAAGTCATACCTCTGAATCCGAAGTAAGTGAGACGCCAGTAGAGAAAAAAATTATCATCAGAAGTGATATCCCACTACATACCGTTCTGATTTGGCTTGCTGCAAAAGCGATAGTTTTTGGTATAAAGAACTGGAATTTGATTTACATAACGACTTCTTAATTTTAGTGGGGCCATTTTAATTTCATCGAATTTGAAGGATATTTTTCTGCTATCTCGCAAACCGCGAGAGCTAGGTAAAAACGGACCTCGGTTTGGGCACCGGGAGAACCTGTTCTATATCTTAATACATTCATGTTTCATAGATAGAAAACACAAAGTTCCTTTGAGGTGATATGTCATTGCATATACATGAGATGTCAGACCTCTAACATCACAAGAAAACTTCGGATTGGTGACAAGTGGCCAATTGTCACTAGACTAACATCAGCTGAAGAGAATGTCGGTTCTACATTGTAGGTGCGAGGTTTTCTGTGCGAAGGTGTTGGTCTCACAGTGTCAGTCCAAAGGTTTTGGTCGGACAGTGTCAGTCATAGCGTTTCGATCCGAAAGTGTGTTCAGGATTTTATGGGTCCAGATATGTCCGTCTAAAATTGTTAAAGTGAGGATGTCGATGGGAAAATATAGGTCCACGTCCACGATAGGCGGTGTACACGTACACACACAAATGAAATGCAAACCAACTTAAAAATAATAATAATGATTTAAAAAAAAAAAAAAAAAAAAAAAAAAAACAACAACAACATTGGAACGAAAATTCAAAGAAACAAAGTTTGTGAGTGAGCGAGCATCTTTGTTCGTAAGAATGACAATACAACACTTCTGTTGATAATGCGCCGCGGTGGGCCTCTTGAGGCTAACTCGTAAAGTTGCTTGCGGTGGGAGTCTGTTTGGCGCAGTGTGCTGGCTCCGGGCTACGGGCGGGGCGGGCCGGCACAGGGATTAAAAGTAACACCCCGAGGCGATGACTTCCACTTTGATTCCACCGTCCCCGGCTGCTCCTGGCGAGACCAGGTCACTCCGGGGGTGTTCGTCGATGTTCCAGGATGCTCCAGGGGGCGTTCCCACAGCCTCCACGTCCGGATGGAGCCCCAGGGCCTCGCAGCTCAGGCCGCTGCAGGGGCGGGGCGAGGTCTGGTGGGGCGTGGTAAGGCGGGGTACCTCCGAAAGTGTCTCCCCCTGCTCTGTTTGTTCCCACCTACGCGCCACTCGGGTCGGGTCGGCCCGCCTTTAGAGACAGTCCAGCCTGGATGAAGTGAGGGGCGACGGTTCGATTCCCGACGCCTGCCGAATACTGATCAACTCATTTCATCCAAACGATGCAGCAGGTTTCGCTTGATTGCGCTGCTGGCTCGGCCCTCGGGATAAGAAGGCTGGAAGCATGCTGGAAGAAGGAGTGCAATCCGATCGACACAGACCGACGCAAGGGAGCGCGCAAATAGTGTGACGACCTTCAAAGAGGCAGCTCAGTCAAAAAAATCAATTAGCCGTGCGCGTGTTATCTTATCTATCCTTCTCCGCGGTGAAGACGCGCACATATTGGAATGTTCCCTGTTCCCGCCAAGACCCATTTTCACTCCTTAGCGGCGGGAGAGAAAAATATAAGACTGTGTACTCCCCCTACGAAGATTGTAGTTTCATCAGTCACCGTAAGCGTGGACTGCGTGGATCACGCCGGCATATGACAAACAGCTATTTATCATTGCCAATTGGAGTCAAGTACACCAAGAAGAGCAATCAAGCCAATTCGTGGCACCTTCGAGAATGACAAGAGGAAAAAAAATGGATATGCGTCATGGCGAGACATCCTGATAGAAGAGACAGAAAGAAAAAAACAGCGGTCAGAAGGGCTCTACCCAAATAAACACACACAAACTTACCTCTCTCTCTCTCCCCCCTCTCTCTCTCTCTCTCTCTCTCTCTCTCTCTCTCTCTCTCTCTCTCTCTCTCTCTCTCTCTCTCTGTCACACAGCCATGCACAAACGCACACACACACACACACACTCACACAGCGAGCGCCGGCACCTTCAGCTTCAGCGGCCGCAGACCGCAATGCTGGACGGACCGTTGGGGGTGGAGGAAGGAGCTCTCCGAATAAAGAACAGGACAGCACCACAGGAGTTCGCCCCCGCGCACCGCGCTCGCCAGCGCAAGCCCAAGAATAAACAATTATGATTCCGCTGTGGAGATTTAGAAGACTTGCGCACCAACAAAAGGGCAGCGGCGGCAGTCGCAGATAGATAGAGAATGAGCGCGCCGGGAGACCAAGGTGGACAGAGACACACTGCGCGCTTTGTTTTATTAACAGCGTTTATAACTTATATGTAAAGGAGCCGGGCGAGCACCCATTGTGCCGCACCACACCTGGACGGCAGGGGCAGGCCGGGATTAAAACGGAATAAATTTCCTTCCCCCAGATATATATATATTAGAGTGTGGGCGGAGGCGCCGATTGTTTAAATCTCCCCGTAGTCCCCGTGGCCGGGCGGAGCCGGGCGGCTTGCGCGGTGAAGGGGTCGCGTCCTCGAGGACATCCCCGCTCGCCCTGCACTCCGGGATGGGGGGGAGGGGGGGGGGTATTAAGGGGCTCTTGTTGGCACAATGAAGATGTTTTGTTATTTTCGGTGAGTTGCAGCGCCAGCCGGGCAGAGAGGTTGGACCACTAAGGGGAGGTAGAGGGAGGGGGTAGCGCTCCACGCCAACCGCAGAGATCAGAACGCTCAGAGGAAACGACGACATCTTTGATTGTCTAGAAGCTCCCCACGCTTCGCGGAACCAAGCGTCCTCGGACTCACTGACGCTCCACCCCCGAGATACAGTCATAGGGGTCCATCACTCGGTTCAAGAGCGTACTCACCGATTGCCAATAATTACCCAGAGTGTTTGGTAAAATTTTCGAAAAAACTTTTAAATTTCTGTTTTTGCACAATTTCTTTTTTGGCACAATTGAATGAGAATGAACCCCAAAACAGCATTAAAAACAACAAAAAGGTGATTTTTTAAAAATGAGATTACGTGCCAGTAATCATCGTACAAAGTGTGCTCAAGATTACCAGAGAGTGATGGACCCCTCGTATACAGTATAGTCACACACGCACACGTATCGGCCTGAGTCGCATCGCGTCACCCGGCTCGTGCCGGACGTGACCGCGATTTACTGCGCCCAATCGAATGTCGAAACGCGGTGGCAACTCGCCTTCAGAGGGCTTCGCAGCACAAAACTGATAGGGTATGAGACATGGAGGTGGGGGAGGCCACGGGCCCGAGGCCCGCCCCGCCCCGCACCCGAACCGCTAACGGAGGACCTGTGCCAGTCCCATCCTAGCCAGGCCCCACCCTGCGGCTCGTCCGCGGCCCCAGCCCCGGCCCGACCGCCCCAGCGCACTGGAAATTGAAAAGATGTATACCCCTGCTTGCGTACCTAAAACGGTCCAAGTGCGGCGTGGCGGCCGGTACGGAATAATCCATGCGGCAGTACAGCTGTTGGCTGTAGACATGGCGGTATACTGGCGGGGCCGCCTTAATGCGGATTCAGTTTGCCGAGTGTCTCAGCGGAAATCCGCTGGGAAGGCACCGCGCTCGCTCTTTTATTTTTTTCCCTGTGACATTCAGCATTTCCTCACGGCACAGCGAGATAGAGGTAGAAACAAAAACAAAAAAAGAAGAAGAAAATACATAAAGAGAGAAAAAAACAACTTGGGGAACAAGCACAACAGGAAGTATAGCGGGAAAAACAGTGAAAGTTGAAGGCCGTAGGTTCAAATCCTCGCTGCCACCGCACAGCGCCATCATACGCGTGTGTCTTCCGCTTATTGCTGGCCATCCGTTCCCATTCCATCCGGCTGATTGGTCAAGAGGTGGGGCGTGGCGGGGCGTTCCGAGAAGGCCAAGCTCCCCATGGGATTGGCCCGGGCCGCCGTGACGCCCCGCCGTACACAATGCGATGGAAGGTGTCACGTCCGGCCCCATGAAACAGCCCTGAAAATGAAGACTGAAGGGCGCAGGTCGCCTGCCTTATCCCCTGGCCAGCAGCGCCGCACACCACCACCACCCCTCTCCCAGCTGGCCGCGCACCAATCCCCAGGTCCTCATTCGGTTGTTCCCAGACGCCTCGATCTATTTGAACGGCTGGGTATAGGCCAGTAAAGTTTGGTAAAGGACGCCTTCGGTTTAGAGATTGGACAAGGAAAAAGAGAGTTACTTAAGTTGCGGATATGTGGGGGGTGGACCTGCGGGCGGTGCCTGCGGGGCAAGGGGGTGGTCTCCGCGGGAGCTTGCGGCCGCCACCCCGCGAGCTCAGGGCTGGTCGAATTGTACCACGCGGCCGGCCTGGTGGTCCCACCTCCCTCGCCTCATCCTGCCTCCCCCCGACGGCCGCGGCGATCAACACCCCGTTCAAAGAGGCGGCGGCGGTGCGGCCGCCTTCCCTGTCATTCCAATAACGCGGATCTCGAGCGCCAATTACCATGAACAAGGGACGGAACTGCCGGACTTTTAATGCGCACGCACGCACGGGTCCGCCCTGCCACACCTATCGTGTCCCCAAACTATCGCCATTCCGCGCGAGCCGCCTCTCCCTCTAATTCCGTCTCCTCAATGTGGTCCGGCTGGGCGGCTGGGCGGCGCTAGCTGCCGTCTGATTCCGAAGATCGCTCTCGCGCCTCCGTCCTTTTCGCACTCACGGAGTCCTGACACCCCCGACATTGAACACCGCCGCCATAGGTGCGACAAGGACAGAGGGACGAGAGCGGTCTTCGGAATCAGCCTGCTGGCCCAACACCAGAGGGATGCCCCAGAACGCTGGCCACAATGACGAGGGAGAGAGGGGGAACACGACTCGCCCCAAAAAGGAAGGACGCGCTTAGGAAGGAGAGAGGTGGGAGGAAACATATTGGTTTGCATCGATGTCACATAAGTTTGAGGGCGGCGCGGGCGCGGCCGGCTGGATCCTCTCCCCGGAGGGCCATTGCTCCTGCTGAGGTGGACAGCCCTCTGATTCTTGCTGACCGCCCTACCCCGCCCCACCCGACCCTGCCCTGCCCCGACCCTCAGCGCACCAACCTCCCCGCCCCACCGCACCCCACTACGCCACGACCCGTCACGCCTTTATCCCAGCAATCCCGGCCAGGGTCCCCCCGTCCCCCCCACCCGACTTGGCCGGCACGTGATAATATTAATTCACCTGCTGCTTCTCTAGGAAAGGCTTACAGTCGCACAGGGGGGCGATGCCAGAGTGGGCGCATAAGGCCAAAAGACGCCATGTTACGAGTAACTGCCAAACATTTTGAAATCAAAGGTGCGAGAACTGACTTCATTGCGCTACTGCGTCCAATTTATGAGGGTTGGCATTATCAGCTGAGAATGGAACGGGGGTTGGGAGGGCACTCATGGGCTCAGGCAGCCGCCCTCTCTCCACCCCTGCGCTACGCGCCAGCGCGTAACGCATGCCTACAACCATTCCCTTTGATGCGATTATCGCGAGATCCGACACAAAACCGGGCGTCGTGATCCCCAAACCCGTCGCACCGCCCACTGCGCTGTCAGCACGGCGCCACGCCACGCCGAGGAGCCTCCTTCCTCTCATTACGAATGCCTTCATATGCAGAGGGCCCCACAAGAGGTAATCCCAGTCATTTCCTGTGAAAACGCCGCTTTGATCAGCCTCTTCACTTTAACGGCCACCCTCTTGCCTTCGTTACGTTGAGTTACACTCACTGGATATTAGCTCTGCTGCTCTGCAAAATGAGAGCGTTGGCAACGGAGAGGTGGTGGCTCTTCTTCCGTCGTTCTACACACGAAACTGGAAAGGACAATTTTCCCCCAAAAATGTTGAGATTTTGTGTACATTAACAGCTTGAGAAAAAATTTTCAAATTTTCTGAGATAATTTGTTCAAGTTTAAATACCTATTGAACCCTTAAATGAGAGCAACTTGTCCCAAGTAGGTGATGTGCACAAAATCTCAATATTTTTGGGGGACAAAATTGTCCTTTTCCATTTAGTGTGTACACAGCAAATCGAAGTGTGTACTCAGTACACAAATATATTTGTGTGTGTTTGCAAGCACACACGTGTAGGTGTGTACTTTCCAAAGAACACACGTACACTGCAAACAGAAGTGTGAAGTGCACACTTCGGTTTGCTGTGTATAGGTGTGTGGCTACTTGCCATAGTACACACTTCTTTGCCGGGTACTTGCCATAGAGCACACTTACAAGCCTACAAATATTATGTGTGTGTTATGGCAAGTACGCGGTAAATAAGTGTGTACCAAGTACACGCCTATATGTGTTGCAAGTACACACAAATATGTGTGTACTAAGTACACACTACGGTTTGCAGTGTAAAGAAGCACGCTAATTCATTGGCTTTTTTGTCAACTGACAACTCGCAATAAAGATTACTTAATTTTTGTTTAAAAACAGGATGTGGTGGGGGTTGCAATGAGAAATTGTGGAGAAAGGGGAAAGCCTCGTTCTGCTTCCACTTCGACGTGGTGAGTTCTTTAGATGTTATTTCAGATTTACACACGGTCTACCCGGTTGCCGACCAGACATTTCACTGGTAAAACAAATGTTTAGTTCTACATATCAATCGGTGTATAGACAATTAGACAATATATGTATAACAACCTGCTGGTGTATAGTCGGACCAACTAAACATAAATTCGATACCTCACTGCAAGAGTAGCCTATCTGGTGTCGGTGCGTTAAAAGTAGCCTATCTTTACCGTGGCCAACAGGACTAGCCTATCTCTCCTAGCTCGTTTCAGACTAGCCTAAGTGACTTTTTCGAGCAATCTGAGATTTTGGTGGAAATATCCGTTTCATGAAAATCCACGTCGAATGGTATATGTCTCTCATTTTGCTCCAAAAAGTCACTTAGGCTTGTTTTAAACGAGTCAGGAGAGATAGGCTAGTCCTGTTGGCCGCGGTAAAGATAGGCTAGTTTTAACGCACCGACGCCAGATAGGCTACTCTTGCAGTGAGGTATCGAATTGACGTTTATTAAGTTCAACTATACACCAGGAACTAAACATTTGTTTTACCAGTGTTTGCTGGCGCTTTACACCGGCAAAACTAAGGCGTAACCTTCCGCCCTTTTTCAAGCGTATAGTGATTACACTTGAAGTAAAAGCGTGAAAGGTCTATCCTCTCCAATTCGTCCTATCTATGAGTCCTACGCCCCGAGAAAGGTATTAAGTCCTACCTTTGTTTTTCTAGTGTGGTCGCAAGACAAATGATAAAGTTTGGAAGGTTACTGTTAATTTTACAAAATAGTTTTTGTAAGTGCGTTTTTTCTCTCTTTTATACAGTGTAGTGCTTGTATATTTATAATTTTGAATTGGAATTGTACGACATCTTCATGAAAATTTTTCATGTATGTTATGGCAATTTTTCAGTGTTACATTGATATGTAGGTTGAGCTACAGACACTTTTATTTTGAAATGGATCTTTGAGTTAGCTGTGAATTTCGATCACGCACTTATGGCAGCGATGCTAACTGTTGTTGGCCACGCCTCTGGATCCTGGTGAATTTAAAACTGCGTAAGCTTCAGGTGTGTAGCGCTTTCGACGCTCCCCTAGAGGGAGGAAGAGGAAATGAGGAACGGAGGTGGGAGGGTAGGGCCGGGCTGAGGGGGACTGCTCAGGCTGCACTATAATTAATAGCAAGTGACAAATCATTCCTAACCAACCATATGAACTACAGTAGAACATATCTCATGCATCACGGCTCATGCGCGCGCAGGCCATCGGGCAGATTTATCGACATTATAAACTCACTCCCTCAACTATACCTGCCCAACATTCCACACAAACTGTTCCAGTCTTATGTCCCCGGCCGTGCTATATTGGAAGACGCGCACCGCCACATTCGTAAGCAGGCACCCAAATTCGAGGGGGCCACAACTCCTCTTTTGGGTGAACACGTGATTGCAAAGATTGCAGGATTTCATGGATTGCGTCAGATTTCAATGATTGCACAGGATTTCAATGATTGCGCAGGATTTCAATGATTGCGCAGGATTTTTATAGATTGCACGTGCTTTCACATCATTGCGGTCGGATTTCATAAGATTGCAACGGATTTCACAATATCGCACTAAGAATTCATCGGATTTCACAAGATTGCACTAAGATTGCGACGGATTTCACAAGATTGGAGTATGATTGCGCTTATTGTCGTGGGTTGAATTTTCATTTTACAGACAGGGAGCGTTAAAACAATCTCAGACGATGCTGGGAGATCACCCTGTTTCTTATGTATTTACATTTAATTATATTCTGTTCCGAGTTCAGCAATGTGGGTTTATAAAGTCGCGCCACGAAAGCGCAAAACGTTTACCCTGCAGCGAGACTACTAAAGGCAACGTTGGCTCTGGGAGAGTATGGGCGGCAAGTCACTTGTTACTCCAAGAGGACTTATCTGCTTTTTCTAAAAACCACCAACTTCAAGATTTTCTTGAGCCTTATCGCATTGCTGCAGTGAAATACCTGCCACCACTCACAACTAATTCTAATTCTCAATGTAACAGGTAGAGTAGCCTTTTAATTATTTTTAGGCACGAAGTAGCCTTATGGTTTTGTCTCAGGATCCGATTTTTATTAGCACGGCCCCTTACCTAAATCCAGATTTTTCTATACGATTTTGATAAGACTTGGCAGAGAGGTAGAACTCAATCTCCTTAGTTCACTGCTGAAATGCCAGCCCAAACTTGGTGGCCAATTTTGAGAAATTTCGATCTAAAATCTCCGTTTCTATGGTAATACTCGACTTGTCTCGGGAAAACAGCGTGGAAAGGGGAGCCGAGCCGAGTCGCCATTGTTGAGGCTGCTCGACCCCTCGGCGCGGCGCGCAGGGGATGAGGTCCGGCGGGGCCGGGGACTTGTTGATTCTACTCATGCACAGTAGTTCAAAAAATAAAATTTCGAACGACATGTTAGAATAAAAATGTTAAAGCAGAGTTCGAATGCCCATTGCACAACGAGCCTACAGTTCAAAAATCAAGCTGATCGGACAATCTTTACTGAGAGACTAACTGCTAAATCGTTTGAGCTAGAAATCTAAAATTTGGCATGTGACCCGCTGAACTAGTGACCCTGAGTTAAAAGAAATTCAGTAACATGACCAATAAGGCTAGAATTTTTCAAGTAAATTTCTATATAAACCATGTTTACTGTGAAAAATATCCTCGTAAATTTACGACTTTTTTTTGTAATTTTGATTGACGAAATATATCGTAAATTTACGACAGCCCATTCCTGCTCGTCGGTCAATTCCAAGTCGATAGGGAGTGCTTGTAAATTTACAATTTCAAATTGTAATTTTACGACTTTTATCATGGAAAATTTTCCCGTAACCCTTACGAGTATTTTTCACAGTGTCTACCGAAAAATTTAGTGAAACAAAAACATTAATTAACTTCGTGCCTACCAGGATTTCCTGAAATCGTATTTTTTTTGTTTCCGACTAAGAAAAACTCCTTAAGAAAATATTTTAAGAAATATTACCTTTTTCTTCTTCAGAACAATTAACCAAAATATTTTATCTTATTACATTTCTTTCTTTGCAGGAAAGAACAATATCCTGCCGGTATTTGAGGATGGCTATGAAACCTGTCTTTTAATAACTGAAGTAGAGGCTTTGTTTGGACTACCCACACATTATACAGATGCTTGCAACCTCTCAATAACTGATAGCATGGAGGATTGCTGTAATGGAGTCGTCTCTTAGTGAGCCTTTGCAGCTGCACCGAGACATGGCGGACGCTTCTCCTCCGAAAATACTTCACTCACCGACATGAGGCTTGCACAATTGTAATCCTCATGGTGTAATTGAGCTAAATATCGCAAAACATTGACACCCGCACACACATAACTCAAACTAGGGGCCGCCGAAGCCGCGCGACGAGCTCTCCGCCACGTGCCGCCGGTGAAGAGGGAGTGAGAGGTCCGTACCGATGTGCTGTTCGACCCCTAAGCACGACACGTAACAACACTACTCGGTTCGCAATTCCCTTCATTGGCAAAATAAAGCATGGATCACCATTTTGTAGCACATTCTGGCATTCAATCTAGGAGATAGAGGAGCAAAAGTATTGCTGTCTCACTCCTTCTTCACCGGCTGCACGTGGCGGAGAGCTCTTCGCGCGGCTTCGCCGGTGCCTAGTTTGAATTGTTTGTGTGCGGGTGTCAATGTTTTGCGATATTTAGCTCAATTACACCATGAGGATTACAATGGTGCAAGGCTCATGTCGGTGAGTGAAATATTTTGGGAGGAGAAGCGTTCGCCGTGTCTCGATGCAGCTGCAACGGCTCACTAAGAGACGTCTCCATTACAGCAATCCTCCATGCTGATAGAAAGAAGTTACTTGGGAGAGCATTGTGTGTTCCAGTCATCATTCAAATATTAAAACCTTTAGCTGAAGAGCTGAGCAGGATATAGCTCAATTAGAACCATTTCCACTGATTTTTCCCCAGATTTATTTTGTATTTTTTGGTGTAAAGAATAAGAAACTTATTTTTGAAAAATGTTTTATCTATCAATGTACCAACTGCAACCATCTGTGAAATACTAGCCACTGCAAATGTGAAAAATTCAAAACAAAAACTGAACAGCAAACAAAACAAATTTTGAATGCAACATTCTTAAGGTAGTAGGAGCGACTTCGCGTTTTAAAGACAAAATTCTGAAACTTTCAGAAAATATACTTTAAAGCCCCCTCATTGCGATGCCGATCTAAAATAACCACCTTACCGGACTATATTTTAAATTATCAAGCATCGAAAATCGCTCAAAATAACATGGCGTCTTATGGGAAACCGGCCCCGGAGCGCCGCCAGCCGAACTTTACAATTTATTTCCAAGTCACGTATTAAAGATGAAGCAAAATGTTTCGTACAAAGGTTGTGCCTTTAGACCTGAGGAACCTAACGAGATCATAAAAAGCATAGGTCACCGGCAATTTAAGAAAGTTCTGTTAAGTTTTATCGAGCGGTGGCGACCGCAGCGGCTATGGCGGCCATAGTACGCCATGGCGCGCGGGGCAGACCCGGCCGCCGAACCGAGTTTTACTTCACCTTTTTCTAGAAATATACCAGTTTTTGGGTAGTTTTGATATGTTAAATTATTCTATGATTTATTTAATGAATTTTAAGCATAATATCAACCTAAAATTCGAAACTTTAATTTTTGACTTCATAAGTCGCTCCCACTACCTTGAGTGGAGAAAGTCAACAATGTCACTCCTTTCCATGAAATTTTAAAATTACAGTATGACATTTAAAAAAATACAATCTAAATTTTGGGATAAGGATTCGTTTGACATTTCCATGTCAGACAGGGGAGCAGGTGAAATTTCTTTGAACATGTGATCAATTACGAGCCATCTCCAGCAGGGAGCATATCACCCACTCAGCTCGGCTCTCGTAAGAAAGGCCAACTAAAAAGAGGGCGGTGGGTGTGAGTGTGAAGAAATTAGTGGACGATTAAAAGATTACGAATTGTGTCCGCTAAGATTGCGAAGGATTGCGGCAGCTTTCGGAGGGATTGCGGAAGATTGCAAAGGATTGGGGAGGGATTGCGTGAGATTGCAGAGGATTTCGAAGGGATTGCGGAAGATTGCAGGGGATTTCGCGGGATTGCAGTAGATTGCAGAGGATTTCAAAGATTTCTGATGATTGCACAGGATTTCGGTAGATTGCAAAGGATTGCGGATGGATGGCGACACGTGTGAACACATGATTTCAGGAGTTGTGGCCCCCTCGCCCAAATTGCACTTCGCACAGTACGTACGCAGTGTAAACGATAAGTGGGCTGTCACAAAAATATAATGATCGACCGCAGAGTAAGGTGACTGGCAGTGCTACGGCACCAGTTCGTACCTGGTGGGTGAGTCTAAGTTATGTTGTTAAATCTCCCGCCGAACTGTTGAACGAAATACGACACCTTAGACTGAAAGGCACGCAGTTCAGCCGCGCGTTCCGAAAGGCACGCAGTTCAGCCTCCCATTCCAAGACTACCGCAGTTCAGCCGCGCGTTCCGAAAGACACGCAGTTTACCGCTCTAGACATAGGAACTGCGTGAGTCTCGGATTGAGCGGTTGAACTGCCGGAGCGCGCGGATGAACTGCGTTAGTCTTCGAACGGGCGGCTGGACTGCGTGCCTTTCAGTCTAAGGTGTCGAATAGATTCTGTTTGGTTTGATCCCCTTGGCGGCTCTTCAAACCATTGTGGCAATAATGTCCACGCACGAGTATTTTGAGTAAAGGCGAGTATTGGTGAGTACTGCCGAGTGTTCGTGAATAATGGCAAATAGAAGTAAGTTGGTCTCGAGTAATTTTCTTTGTGTATACATGAGTAACGGAGTGGTGGACCCCTCGGACGTGCGAGGATTGCCGAAGATCGCCCTCTGGTAGTCAGGTTATGGGCTAACAACGGGGTTCCCTCGGCTCGAACAATATTTGAAGCCCCGGCCGGCCAGCGCACGGCCGACATGGGCATAGGAGGCGAAAATGAACGGAATGCATCTTTTGTGTCCCACGCAATAAATGGACTGACGTAATATCGAAACACGTAGTGTTCGACGCAAAACGGCACGAGGGGCTCCATTGCACATTCAAGGCCCGCGTGGGTCCGGAAGGGTCAGGTCAGGCTGGGCCGGCCTCAGCAAGGTAAGCGCGCCAAATTTATAGATCTGCGACGGCCGACCAAAGGCTTACACACATTCCATTTAATTCTGGCGACGCCAAAAGGGGAGGAGGGGCGTAGCGTGGCACAGCCGAGCGTCAGACGGACCAGACGCGAAGCACCCAGCCGTGCCGCGCAACTCCAATTGTTATAGAAAACCATAACAATTAATTATTGTTATTATAACAGCTCTAATTATTGCCGCGCGCTCGCCACGGCGAGCGGTGAGCAAGTGCGATGAGAAGGGGGAAACAGAACGGACTCCGTGTGTGAGAGAGAGAGACACTGCGTGTAACATTAGAGAGCCCTAACGTCCTCCAAAGATTTATTCCCGGGTAATAATGACATCTTCCGTCCTGCGCCCCAGCCGGTTCCCCCCCCCCCCCCCCCTCTCTCTCTCTCTCTCTCTCTCTCTCTCTCTCTCTCTCTCACTTACGCACGGACATAGCTTATTGTTGACCGACGCCATAAACCGAAGTTTTGTCCCGTCCAACCCTCCAGCCTCCTGCCCTTCTCCTGTCCCCGTGTTCGCTCACACTCAGTGAGGAGGCCGAGGAGTGACGTGATTCTCTCATGACCTTTTCAGTGACTAGCGTGGGAGAGTCTTATGAATTGCCTACCCATAAAGTATGTCCGAATTCTCACTATAGCTAGAACCAAGCTAGAACTCGGACAAACTTTATCCGTGGCTACCAAGGTGGCTACTTAAGTGAGTTGCAAAATTGTTTTTAAAAATGCAGTTTTTACAAAAATACGAGTTGAGCAAGGGGTCGTTACTTCGATATTCCTTCGTACACGCGGGACTGATTTTACCTATATTACTTCAAACCTTTATAATAATCGATATTCATATTTTTGGCAAGATTACATCGATATTACCCATATTTCATACATTTTTTTCTCAATACTACAAAATTACTCACCGATAATGCCGATACTCCCCAGTAGATTGCTAAAGGCAGTTGACAACACCTCGGAGTAAAATTGTTGACCTTGCACTTGCACACTTTATGGTGTTGAGAGACAACTACATATGACGTAATGATTAGTTACTGAAACTGCGACTCAAACTTTCGCGAAGTTGACACGAGTGCTCTCTTTTACTCATCCTTCGGCATACGGTTACAATGGCATTCTACGGAAAACTGCTCACATCATGGTCTGAGTTGATTTCACGTTTCCCCAAGAGTAAAAAAGTGTACACAAATTCACAAATTGACCTTTACATCAGCTTGACAACACGCATATCGGAAACTGAACGTAAATTGATGTGCAAAACAAAACACTGTTTCAACCACGATTCCATAACTCAGAAAAAAAAATTGGAGAGATTTTCCAGAAAAAGTCTGAGCACAGTTAGTGCCAATACTTTTACCGGTAAAATGGATCGGGGGGCTTCCTTTTCTACTTCCATCGTTTTTCTAGAAGTTTCTTTTTTTATAGTTTGTTTTACTATGAAACACAGTCTTAATTGCTATGTTTTGTGATAACAACCGGGCGTTCAACATTGAACAAAATATGTTACCGGACTCATTTTTCTGGAGAATTACAGAAATTTTCTGTACTGTACATGACAGGAAATCCGTAATGTTACTGAATTCTGTAAAAAAAAATAAAAAGATATTGTAATTTTACAGGATGTAGTAACTTTACCATACTTTTTCTTGTAAAGTGACAAAATCTCTGTAATTTTACCATAACTTGTAATTTTACGACTGATGAACTGTAATATTGACATACTCTGTAAAATTACATTACAATTTCTGTACTGGATTATAGGTATTGTCTTGTAAACTTACAATATTTTTAAACTGTGACTACTTTTCCGCGGCATCCCACTGCCCGACTCCCTTGTGACAGCGGACGGTGCACGAAATACCCATTCGAACGATATCATGCAGGTGAAGGCAGACCAACACTCGACTGCCACTTCAAAGAGATTACCATTCTGCATCTCCGCTATAAATTTGCCAATCTCTGCCGCGACGAAGCAGTCACAACAGTTTACGTGCTAGTCAAACAACCTTCACCATGGTCAGTAAGGTCGTCATCTTCGCCTTTGTTGCGCTGTGCTGCGCACAGGTAAGTAAAGAGATCGGCAAGCGATGCGGATAATTATTTAAGACTGCCCATTTCTTGCGGGAAGGGGAATATTCCCACTTCGGTAATTTCTTTCAGTAGCAACATAGCTAAAAAGACGAATCCCAACAACTTTCCGTTTGTCTTTTACTTGCGATTTTAGGCGCTGGCAGCTCCCTACGAGGACAAACTTGAGAACGCACATCTCCAGACGAATTTCGTGAAGTGCACCAAATCTGTGATACAGGTAAAGTAGAAATGTTCGATTCGAAAGGTCCAGCTACAAAGGAAAATTAATTAAACTAATCGGTCGAATTTCTTTGCTTAGGCCATTGGTATTGTGAAGGACGTCGCCACGGTCGTGGGTGATTTCAAAAGTATCGTTCAGGAAGCCAAAAAGGCCAAGGCTGACTGCAAGGCAAAAGAGGGTGCCACCGCCGAGGAAATCGCCAAATGTACTCAGGAGGCCACAGCCACCGAAATGAACAAAATCGTTGCAGAAAGCCAGGTTGTAGCCGAGAAAGCTGCCAACGCCTTCGAAAAGATCAAGGACGTCGTCGACGAATGCTCATAAACTACTCGACTGCAACCATGCCACATGTCAGATATTCCACAATAAATTCTATTTTTGTAATCACATTATCCAAAAATACCAATAGAGCATCGAGCAATACGCCCGCACCTTAACAATAACTTGAACGATTTCGGTGGATGGTCTACGTAAAGGAATTGAGTAAAAATATATCAACCTTTTGGATGAAAATTTTATTTTTTTATCCTTAACGTTACGTGAAGGTCAAATGCTTAATTTGAGCCCTCTAGCTCAAACGATCGAGAAATTAGGTTCTGAGTAAGGAATTTTTCCGATGAGCTTAATTTTTGAACTGCAGGCTCATTGTGCAATAAATATTCGAACACTGAGTTGACATTTTTGTTGTGACGCGTGCTTTCAATTTTTACTCTTTGATTTACTCTGCATCAGTTGAAGTAACAAGCCACAGTCCTCCTCCCTTGCGGGGGTGCCTTCTCGGCTCGGCTCCCCTTTCCCCACTGCTTTCCTGTGACAAGTCGAGTATTACAACACAAACGGAGATTTTAAATGTAAATCTCTCAAAGTTGGCTTTTTGGAATGGCACTGCAGCAGTGAACTAAGCAGGTTCAGTTCTACGTCCATCCCAATATTCATGAAAATGGTAATTCCAGAATTTCGTAAGGAGCCATGCTAATAAAAAAAAAAAATCGCATCCGGCGATAAAACCATAACGCTACTTCGTACCTTAAAAGGTGGATTGAACCATGATTTTTTCAGACTAACACATCACTGTAGATAGAACAAGTACTTCGGTTCCTTTGTGTTATTTTTTAAGCGGTCTTGCTACCGCTTGTTTTTCACTCCAATCCCACACATCCCATCCATTCCACACATCCCATCCCATCCATCCATCCATCCGCCGCGCTCAGGGGGGGCTGCATAGTTGGTCGTCGTCGTCCTCAGCCCCGCCAGACCCCACTCCACTCTCTCTCCCCGCTAGCCCCGCTAGCCCCGCTAGCCTAGGTCACTACAATGCCTTCAATCCACGCGCCGCCACAGCCCTGTGCGGCGACCGGGCCTGCCCAGCTGCGCACTGTTTACAATAAGGAGCCTCCTTCCCCCTCCCTCCATTTATTTTTCAGACTATATTCTTTTGGTCATTCTCACACCAAATGAAGGACAATCGAAAATTAAAGCTAGTATCTTTCAATGTGGAAATTCAGTGAATCTGACTATACCATATCAAACAGAGAATAATTATTTCCTCACTTTCATCATGTAATTTTATGTGTACATTTCAATAGCAGATGTTACAATAAAATTTTGATACTAACATAACTGATATTTATACACACCCAGCCATATAACCAGTTTGATATATTATTCGGCAGGCGCGTAGCGTACTTCAGTTCCATCCCAAGACCGCTTGGCTAAGCTTGCCGTGCCTTAGCTTTTTTTTGTCTCTTTATCTCTTGGACGGATCAACGTAGAAGTTTTTTAACCGGAATGCAAAAGCTGGAAAGGAATGGAAGAGGGCAAGAACAAAAAGGCGATAAAGATAAATTTGATTTAGTTTATTTTTCCCACTTGTCCACTTAAGCCAAAAGATCCGTGCAGTCAGTGTAAGTGATGATTGGGTCAATGATCAAATCGATTCCAGAACTCCAGAGATTCGATATGATTTCCGTTGCCTTGCAGCCGAGGTCGTTTGGACGAAAATAGCACCAAACCGAATCAACTGCCTTTTTGGCGTCCAGCCCCCACTGTAGGTAACACACAGGTCAGGCTTCAGTCTTGTTTGGTTCACATTAATATGAATATTCATGTCTAAATCATTCTAGTGAAGATGTATCATTTTCCCTTAAAACATATATTTATGAGTTACAAGATGCTTAGGCAAGCCTTCAGGGAGAACAGAGTGGTCAAAGACTTGAAAACAGTGGGTAAAATCTCAGCCTTGGCTTTATCATGGGCGACCCTATAGGCCTCCTCTGCCTTCTTGTTGCACTCCTCGACGGTCTCATTTTCGCTGGGGGTCTTGCACTTCTCCTGAGCATCCGCGCGATCCTTCTTGATCTGGCTGAACTCACCCACCAGCTTCGTCACCTCTTTGGCTTCCTTGACTACCTGTTAGCGAGGAGGGAAATTACTGCTTAGATGTGCAAATAGCCTCTAGCCAACCACAAAGTGTATAGGACCTTTTAAATAACTTCAGGAACACTGTAAAACTTTTGACTGTCATTTGACAATTATCGTCCGGATGAAAGTTGAACGTGATAAATTTGTCTTAATGAGCTTCAAAATCATTTGTCATTTGCCAATGACGGTAAATTTGTCTAAAATCAATCGATTTCGATAATTTTCTTGTGAGAAGATAGATGTTATGAGAAATATCAGACAAAAAGAATAGTCATAGGCAGACAATTTTCTTGTCATAGAGTAAAGACAAAAAAAAATCAACAAGTATGTTGTCACATAAACAGATCATTTGTCATAAACACAACAGGAATTAACTGTCACAAAATATGTTGTAAGACGACGAAAACTTTTAACAGTGAACGGCATTCGGCGCTTATTTTCTATCGCCTCTGAACGTCAAGCAGGAATTTCCCACCTCTTCGTCGGTTGCATACTTACGCTGGTAACGGCTATGACGCAAGAAACAATATTTCTAGGAGCACGGAGTTTGTTGTTGCTCTGAAGGGACTTGTCTCTGATCTCTTCCAAGGCATTCACCATGTTATCTAGGATGGTTTCCACATCCATGTTTTCGAAGTCGAACTTGGTAAGGTCTACCTGTCCGAGGTCGAACTCAAGTGCATCCTGATCATCCTCCACTTCAAGGAAGGGCAGAGGCTTAACAAGGGACGCGGCAGCGATACCCTACGGGAAAGATCATTAGGAACGGAAAACCAAAGGCCATTTCAGTCTCTAAAAGAGAAGGTGAAGAGCTTACCTGCACGCAACACACGGCCGCGATGGCGGCAAGGATAGTTTTCGCGTTCATTGTGTCGTTTAGAGGATACTGGCAAAGCGATCTCGACACATGTCTTTTTATGTTACACTTTATCACAATCTTATCTCGAGGGGCCCTCGCATGACTCCCGAAACCTTAAACTTTTTTCGCTGATTGACTTACGAGAAACGAACGACCACCACACGTTGCTTTATATAAGTGACGTAAGTAAGACCTACTTCTGTCCAAGTCGCGTCCAGCGTTGCAAACGGCGGTCCCTTCAGCCCCAATGACTATGCCATCAGCGTGCCAAGTATCTACACTGACAAGGGTCTAAATAGAGTGCCAAATACATACACTGTGAAAGTTATATTCGTAAATTTACGCCTTTTTACTCGTTCTTTACCACCACCACCTCCTACTTGGTGGTAGAAGAACGAGTATTGATCTCAGTGCGATGTCACGCGTGACGGTAGTCGTTCTCGCAACACAGAATACGTACACTCATGAAACTTATACCATTCGAAACTGGGAATGCTGTAGGCGTGACCAATAATGGACCCTTTTTCAAGTTTGACACTACTTTTTTGAGAACTCTTAACAAAATTCGCCTGTTTTCATTCTAAGTCCGATAGAGCCGGGCCTCACATGGAATATTCATTTCATGACACGAAGGACGCACAGAAATGACAATACTGCCATTCGAAACATCATCTGCTAGTATTACAGGCTGCCATGAAGATTGTTTAAGTCTGATTGTAATATTTTGAGAACACTAAACAGATTTCTCAAAACATAAGCTGCATCAACTCTATCACCGAAAATGAACGTGACGCGCATGCGCGAGCACCGGCATCTGCGCCATCTACTGACGAAACTGTGCACACCAGAAACGCAAGTTCGTAGTGGTCTTTCCTGACGACAGAGCGCGACACCATGTCTGTAACAGGGGTGAATGTGATCCCTATACGCCGGGCGGCGGGCGAGTTGTTTATGTTATGAATTCCAAGATAGGGCCGAGTGGAAGCTGGAGAGTCAAGGACTGGCCAGTTGAGTTCTGTGACAAAACTATCAGCATTTCCAGTTTCATGTAGTATACGTTTAGTGGCAATTAACATCGGCTGTGTAAAGAACGAGTACCAGTATTAGCACAAAATTAATTTTGTGTTTTCTTTTCTCCTTGTTTTGTTATATGTTTTTAGGTCACAAGGTTGTGAATAGAGGAGCGCAGTCGTAAATTTACGACAGTAAATTTCTACTTGTCTAAGAAAACCAATGACAAGTTACTGGTTGTGTGAATTAAAGTGATTGAATATGATCAGATTCTGACTGGAGGATGATTGGAAATGATTCGGCAATGAATCGAGTGACGGGAGAGCGATTTTATTTCCTAGAATGCTACTGAAAATGACTGGATTGACTGGAAGTGACTGGATTCAATGGAAATGACTGGATTGATGATTGAAAATGATTGAAGTGATTGGAAATTATTAAAGTAATTGGAAATAAGTGGTTGGAAAGTGATTAGAGTGATTAGAAAGCGACTGGAAAATGATTTTTAGACACGAAGAAGTAGCCTTCTGGTTTCGTCGGCGGATCCGATTATTTTTATTTTATTTTAAGGCACGAAGTAGCCTTATGGTTTTGTCTCAGGATCCGATTTTTTTAAATCAGTGTGACCCCTTACCTAAATCCTGATTTTTCTAAACGATTTTGATAAGACTTGGCAGAGAGGTAGAACTCAATCTCCATAGTTCACTGCTGAAATGCCAGCCCAAAGTTAGCGGCTAATTTTGAGATATTTCGATCTGAAATCTCTGTTTCTATATGGTAATACTCGACTTGTCATGGGAAAACAGCGTGGAAAGAGGAGCCGAGCCGAGTCTCCATTGATGCGGGTGCTCGACCCCTCGGCGCGGCGCGCAGAGGAGGTGGACCGTGGCGGGGGACTTGTTGATTCAACTCATGCACAGTAGTTCAAAAAATAAAATTTAGAACGAGACGCTAGAATAAAAATGTAAAAGTAGACTTCGAATGCCCCATTGCACAAGGATCCCGAACGAGCCTGCAGTTCAAAAATCAAGCTGATCGGACAATTTTTACTGAGAGACTAACTTCTAAATCGATCAGGGATGAAGTGCCGAATTTCAGTCGGGGCAACCATTACAAGACTTCCCCCCCTCTTCCTTAAAAATAATTACTTCAGCAAAAATTGTACTGAATAGTACAATAATAAAAGGGAACTGGATAGGATTAAATAAGGGCAAGTGCTAAAATATAGCCTTGCAGCGAGTTTCGCATCAGTTCGTGTGAAAAATATTGTGAGCGAAGCGATCAAAGAAAATTTTGGGGCCTAAAGGGCGCAAACATACCTGTTGGGGAGCCGAAACGTGCCTCCAATTACGGCAAAATGCGGTAGGGCGCACTGTACGCTCTCATTTGGACAGGTTTCGGCGCCCTTGTGGGGCGCATTCGGCGCCCCTTCGGGCTGTCCGGAGGGGTTGTCCCTCCTGCACCGTGAAAAATGTTAACGAAAATTTCCGGCTTATTTTTTTCCGGACACGGAAACGTCCGTTCAGATGTCCGTAGTATAGACCTATGGCTGTTTCTGCAGTACCGTGCGCGAAAAACTAGATCACGGCTTGGAAGGACTCGTCCTTACCCATCATGGTACGGAACGTGTCCGTCATCGGTTCCGTACTAGGATTCTCATTTCTTACAGTGTGCCCCCCCCCTCCTCCCCGTTCCTACGCCCCTGAAATTGACTGAGCTACAAAGCTAAAATTTGGCATGTGACCCGGTGTACCAGTGACCCTGAAATAAAACAAATTCAATAACATGAACTATAAGGCTAAAAACTTTAAATTAAATTTCTACATAAACCACCATCCAGTGAAGTATTTTGTGAAACAAAAACATAAACTTCGTCCTACCAGGCTTTCCTAAAATCGTAAAATCCTAACGTTAAAGCGTTAAACTGCCCCCTTGGTTTGAACACTTACCTCAAATTCAAAAAGAGTTTAAAAATATAAAGTCAAAACTATTGGTGAGAGCCAAATCATGAATTTTATTCGCCAGGCATCGGGCACACATAATGGCGCCCAGCGGGCCAGCTGTCAACAACGCGCCTTGACAACCACTAAATCGGACCACCAGGCAAGAAATAAAGAGTTCTAGTTTCACATTTGCCTCACACTTACCATCAAATGAAATAAAAAATTAAATATATTAGCTCAGAACTCTCTGTGAGAACCCAAATCGTGAATTTTACCCGCCTCACATTTCCTAAACAAAACTGGCGCCGAGCGGGCCAGCTATAAACAACCCGCCTTGGTGCCTACTCAAACCAACCCAAAATATAGTTTGCTAGTTTTAGATTAAGTAACGACGTAAAATGATGTTGCAGGCCTTTAGCCGCCTTTAGCAAAGACCTGTGGAAGCCTCCACGCATTAACACGGAACACAAGGGTTGACTTATTTTTTGTATCTTTCACTGAAAACATGAACTGAGGACTGACTCTGAGGTTGGCGGTATTGTCACAAGCCCCGCTCACTTTCGGTTTTGCCTCGGCACAGGGTGCTCGGCTTTGCAATTACCATAAAACTAAGAATGCAAATTCATTTCATGAAAAAAGGTATTGACAGCTTGACGTCATAGACACTGTGAGAAAAAAATACAATTTAACTACAATTTTTTACCGTTATTTCGAAGTACAATAAAATATTGTACAAAAATTGTACCCAGTGTAGGGTAAAGTAGTGATGTACGGTAACGAAAACCGTAAACCGTTAATTCAAAACCGTTGTTTGGTTGAATAAAGTACGGTTTTTCTCACAGTGGACCAATCTCACAAAATCGTAGTATTTTTAATTGTTATTTGGTGTGAATCGGCACGACAGGTTCAGCTGCGCCCATAAGGGACCATTGTCAAGAATAAACAAGTAGATTGTAAGCGCATCAAACACGTTTGATACAAAAAGAAAAACCTCGTTCTTTACCTGTTTACCCTTTACGTCAATAATGTTAGCTTTCAACCAGAAATGGTAAGTCAACAGCAGGTTGGTGCGTCCATAACACACACATTGTTGTCAGTCCCGGCTTTCCACGTTCAAACCTTTCGCGGCATTTGTTTTCTTTTTGAGACAAACTTTTATAATGATTACAGAATATCTCAATAGATGGCGTTGTTCTACTCGCGCATGCGCACAACCCATATCGGTGGTGTTGATATTGAAACTCTCAATGTTGATAAACGCAAATGAATGTAATGTTTACTTTTTAATTAGAAACTGCAGAATGTTGAAAATTGTTGATACGTTTTGTGATAACTTTCTTTGGCAAATAGCGTAATTTGGTTGTATGTTCATTCGTACACGGAAAAAAAAAGTTAAGCTGTGTTAACTAAATGTTAGCTGTCATAGCTAATATGTTGTCTGATATCGTGACAAGCAAGTTTTTTAGCTACCACAGCGATATGTTGGCTGCCATAGCGACACGGCAGCTATGAGAGCTAATGCGTCATCTGCAGGAGAAAAAGCAATGTTTGATTCAGTGAATGGGATGTTCTCTACCCTAACTAAGCCTTTGCTAAATCCAGCTAAGCGTTAGTTGTAGTAGCTTATTTTTGCCTACCAGAGACAATTTTTAGCTATGGTAGCTTACAAGTTGTCTGTCACGAAATCAGCTAACATATTAGCTACGGCAACTTATGTATTTTTTTCCGTGTAATTAAGTCGTAATGGGTACGGTATGAAAGTGGTCCCGCGGCGAGCGGTCGAACGTCTCTGTTCGAAATTTAGATTCATAATTTCTTAAAATTTTGCTCAGTAACTCGAAAAAACCTCTATTATGGACTGAGGCTACAATTTGCGTACAGAGACATAATTGTATGTATTACCATTTCTTCGCCGAAAATGGGGTCTAACTTACACCGCACTGAGCACAATACTCGTTCTTTCACCTCTATGTTAAGAGAGATGTGGAAAAGGTAAAGAACGAGTAAAAAATAAAAATAAAACTGACGGGCGTGAGCAATAGGACCCCCTAACGGGGGCCTAAAAACTCCGAACACTGATTAGACGAAGGGAGGCAACCCTCGAAGCGAACCGACGAAACACTCACCATCGAAATGACGCCGGCTTTCGATTCCGGTTTGATCCGACTTTGAAATGAAATTTCCGACTTGGCACGCCTGAGCCTGGGGGCGAGGAGGGCGGGCGGACGAGGTGGCGAGAAGGTGCTCGTAACTTCTCATGTACAACTCTGTCCACAATCTCGGCGGTGGTGTGGCGTGGCGTGGCACGGCCTTCAGGGACCTACGCACACGGCCTTTAGGCACACGGCCACAGGTTCGAATCCCTTCCCCCTTTCGCGCTCCCCCCTCCAAACCCTGACCCTTCTTCTGACTCCTTTTCTTCTTTTTCTCCAAGAATTTATCCACGCCGAGCGGCCATCTCGTTTCTTCTCATCCCAGAGCCCCGCTAGCGGCCGCTAGGCCTAGTGCGGGGTCCTGGTCATCGTGCCAAACCGAACCAGTGACCCCAAGGGGCTGACGGGGTGGTGGGAGGGGAGGAGTATAGTCGCAGGGAACGGGTGGGGTGGGGGTAGGGGAGGAGTATAGTCGAAAGGAATCAGGAACGGATTGCCCCGCCGGTCGGTCAAAAGGACCGGGCACAACTAAAAAGGTATCAATCCGGGTCCCTTTATTGGATTTTGTCCCTGTACGTGGGCATTTTCCGTCACTTTGTTCCTGCACGTAGGCAAAGTCCCGAACGGCACCTTAGCACCCAGCCAGTCCGTGCCTGGGACCGTAGGGCGCGCTAACTACGGAAGGCCCCAAGTGGTCATCCATTCACTGCAGCACTCGCTGTCGCAGCATAAAATTGAAAAGGGAAAGCCACTTTGTTTATTTTTATTATTTAACATAATCCAAACTTTGTTTCACACTCGATAATGCTGAAACCATTCTGAGCCCATCCTATATCACTTCAAAGTTACGTCAGTCTTTCCATGACAAGCATCGCATCCAGGAGGGCTTACGCTGTGTCCAACACAACCCAACCCCCTACCAGACGGGCCCCGCTCGGCGCGCTTGTCTTGTGCTATTCCCTTTGAAGTGGTGAATGACTTATTTCTGTCCTTAATGTGGACCGGCCGGGCCGGTGGAGGCAGGGCGGAGCCGTCCCATGCCCTCTGGTGGCTTTTAGGGCCCGTCACAACCCCTTAGAGGTGGCCAGGCCGCCCGGCCCGGCCCCACAAACCCCGCCTCACCCTCAGCCTTTGACGCCTGACGCTAGCTCTATCGACGCAAATTACCTTCCGCTTTCACTGTGTCTCGCTCATTCCTTTTTATTTAACACCACGGGCAAACTTGCGACAGAGGCCCACACGCAGCCGCACCCCCGCGCGCTGCGAGCGGTGCCTTCTCGTCGTGTCACCCTGTCACCCTCAATGAGGTCCGAGGTGCGCGCGCTGAGCTAGGTGAGGTCCTTAGCGCCCCGCCCCGCCCCGCCCCGCCCGGCTCTGACCCGCCGTGCCCGGTTCGCGGCCGGCCCAGGGCTGCACGGCCACCCATGATTTAGAAGCGGGCTTTGGCCGGGGATTAACAAGAGGTGAGCCAAATGCAACGCCGCCGGCTGGTCCCTTGCGGCTAGTCCGCTGCCCCCGGCCTGGCCCGGCCCAACGGCAGAGCCGTACCGGCAGCCGTGCCGACCGGGACATTCAATCCAAATAGCATTAAGTGCTACCAGCCACCCCACCCCCGCCCCGTCGCACTCTCCCAACACCAACTAAATCTATCAGAAAACCAGAGCAAAACATTGCCATACACGTCCTAAACTTACACTTACACGCTGAGACATCCCAAACCGAGTTTCGACGATTTGCATCGACTTCTTTCGATTGTTTTCTTAATTACATCAAAGTTAGTACCCGCCAGCGCCAAGAGAGACTTCCTTGAAAATCTGAGCGCTATAGCTCAAAGGGTTCCGGATATATTGTCATTTAAAGGTTTTTTAAGTATTTTCAACTGCAATTTCGAAAAGAACGAGCCTTTTCGGTGTCAGGAGGCTCCCGGGGGCGAGTCCACCAAACTACTAGACGTAAACTGTTTTTAGGATTCAGAAGTTGGTCTCAGGATGGGCGTTTCTCAGCTCCTTTTACCCCTTCAATCAAAATTGCGTTGACTTTTTTTTTGGCTCATTCGTTTTGGCGAACCTGGTTGGCTGTCTTCCACTTAATTTTTTGACCTCATTAGGACTAAAATCGAAAGCCAGTGACTAGATCTTTCAAATAAGAAGGGTAAAAGATGTGGGACCGAACCTAGATTTTACGTTAGACGCCGACGAAAACGGACAAATCGTAAATTTGGCTAAAAACAGGTGTTTTTCAGTGTTTTGAACGCAATTTTTCGAGATGTGACAGATACTGTTCACGCCGTATCTATGTGATTTCTAGAAGTTCTCAACCTGCTCTTACCGGTGAATTTAAGAAAAAGGTTTGACTTTAGGTCCTTTTAACAGTTTTGGCTCCTCAAAAAATGTTTTTAAAAAATTGTCATTTTTGTTTCCGTTCTGCTTAAAATGATTCGAAGTTCATATCCTGCCCCTCCCTAACCTTCAATATTTCAATCCCAGCCCCCAAACTGACAACTGACATCCTAGCAGCTCAGAAAAATTGAAAAATTCTCCCAACTTAAGCTCGAGGGACGAAAAATTTGTTAGGCCTATTTTTTAAACCACGCAGAAATGCGACATAAATGAAGTCTTAATCACTTGTAGATGGTCACCAAAATAACAAACTTTGGGTCCAACACTTGTAAAATTTGTAGACATGGTTCGACTCGCCTCCCGGAGCCTCCTAGCGCCGAAAAGGCACATTTTGAAAATTGCGATTATGTGGGGAAGTCTCTCCTAATGGGTACTAACTTTGATGCAAATTAGAACAAGGGAGAAGGAAATACAAAATTACTTTTGTGGTAATAGGGGACTCGTTCTTTACGACCCTCCTAATAGGAAGAGACTATCTGGTTTTCTGACATAATCGTTGATGTATGACCAGTGCAAGCTTTTCATGTTTTAAAATGTGATCCTTTATTTCTCAGATCAAAGAATAAGCACAGACATGGTAGTGATACAATGTGAAACTGGATGATGATACCTGAAACAATTTATTTTAACTATTTGCGCCGCTATCCCCCCCCCCCCTCTCCCCCTGGATCCGCGCCTGGTTGGGCCCCTCGCGCGGGTTTGATTGTTAGAGCGCAGCAGCGGACCCGAGGCCCGAGGAGGGGCCCGAGCTGCCCTAGCCCACTGAGTGCGAGCCGACCGTAGGACTTAGAATGAAAACTCCTTAGAATTTTGTTAAGAGTTCTCTCAAATATACTATTGATTGATAGATTGGTATGATTCACGACAGTATTTCTAGATTGCAATAGCATTACTTCCAAGTTTACAGCTGTTTTCTTTTATGAGACTTAAATGTTCATTTACTAGTGAGGGTTAGGGACTTAAAATAATAATGAAAATCGACGAGATGTGTAAAGTGCTCTCAAAATAATACTATGGAACTCAAAAAAAAGTTCATAGTTGGTAACAACACCAGCATTTCCAGTTTCAAATGGTATAACTGTTATGACTGAAGGTATTCTGTGTTCTGAGATACAAATGGCAACATGTTGTGGTGTTACACTGCTCCGAGAACAATACTCGTTCTCCTACCACCAAGTAGAGCTAGGTGGGTGGTAAAGAACGAGTAAAAAATCGAAAGTGGTCGATGCAAACCGTTGAAATCTAGTGTGGAAGGACTCCACTTTTCCTTTAATTTCTGAACAAGTCGGTGCAACGAACGGAGCAAACAGCACGCAGCCCTGCGCAAGCCCCTGGTTTTAGACTGAGAGGCCGAGGAGGGGCAGAGGCACACATGAATTGGCCCCGCCCCCTTCTAGCGGGGACCTTCACCAGCCCGAGGGGCAGAACCGCGACGCGACGCCGCCCCCGGACGACTTATCCAAATTATGCGACGCTCCTCCGACTGAGGATAACAGGGCGCCAGGCCTGAACACCACATTCTCCGCTCCGCCGGCCTTCCTCTAAGTTTGGACCACAAATCACGAGCCAGGCGATAGCAAGACCGATCAATGTGAGCACTTCACCCCCCACGCTCTGCGCCCCGCGCCCTGCACCCCGTGCCCTGCGCCCCGCGGTGTGTGCCCCGCGCCCTGCACCGCGCGCCCTGCACCTTGCACCCCGCCCCTGTGCCCTACACCCTGCGCCCTGCACCCTGCGCCCCGCGCCCTGCACCCCGCGCCCTGCGCCCCGCGCCCAGCGCCCCACGCCCTGCGCCCCGCGCCCTGCGCCCCGCGCCCCGCGCCCCGCGCCCCGCGCCCTGCGCCCTGCGCCCCACGCCCCGCGCCCTGCACCCTGCACCCTGCGCCCTGCACCCTGCGCCCTGCACCCCCGCGTCCTGCACCCCTGCTCCCCACGCCCTGCGCCCTGCACCCCGCGCCCTGCACCTTGCACCCCGCACCCTGTGCCCTACACCCCGCGCTCTGCGCTCCAGGCCCTTTCGTCCCGCGCCCTGAGCCCCGCGCCCTGCGCCCCTCGCCCTGGCGACGCTGCGGGTGCCTTGCGACGGGCCACGCACCGACAGATAATGGCGCAAATTAGAAGCTGGTGGCAGTCACGGCCAGAAAGAACAGAAGTTAGCAACACGATGAGGAGCCGGATGGGTGGGTAGGAGGGGGTACAGAACGAAGCGCCACGGGCCGTTGGTCAAGTGTCGGGGGGAAGGGGGGGGGAGCAATACAACTTGTGTGAACTGGCGGGCGACTGGCGGCGGCACGACTAAACTAAAGCACAACTGAAATGAAGTCCAGGAGGATGTCGGGATTTATGGCGCCACGCTCTCCGCCGCTGGGCTGGGCCGACTGGGCGCTCTGGTCGAGCTTGTCGCTCCGCGTGCCCCGCGCCGCCCCGCACCGCCCCGCACCGCCCCGCGCGCTTCCCTCACACTTCGCGCGGCGTTACTATCTCCTAACTTGTTGTTAATAGCGACGCTTGGCAATGAAATATCGGCCCAAGAAGTCGTGGCAGGTGAGGTTGCGCGAGGCGGGACGGGCGGGGCGGGGAGAGCCTCGTGGCCTATCAGGTATGACTTAGGGCCGCACTTAATGGCTCTTGCACTTGGCGCCGCGCGCGGTGGCAGAGATCTTGATCAAAGTTACGTCGGCGCGCAGTTGATTTCAGCTTGAAATTATCTGCGAATTATCTCCGAGTGAACCTGTAGAGGCTTCCACAGTGCGTCCCTGGCCCGCCTCGCCCACTATCCCTCGACTTGAGACATATATCATTGCGACCGACAGTAGCAGTTCCTTGCCTTCGCATGTAAACGCACTCCACCTCGGACTGTTATCGTCATTTGGTCCGAGACGTTTCCGCTGTGACTCAGAACCTGGAGCAGGGTAGTACACTATAAAATATCAGTCTTGGATGGGGTACCTGTTACGGCGATCCGCACTCCACTTTTCGGAAAGGGAGTACGGAAATTTATCGTATCGCCACCGTACATTTTTACATTGGTTACTCCGGAAACGTAAGTGTGTACTTGAATGCAGTATTTCCTGCATACCTCCATGTATTCAGGAAATACTGTGTACTTACTTAAGTATGCAGGAAATCCTGTGTACTTGACCAGGTACACACTAAATTTATGGAGGTTTTCGTGTGTACCTGGTCAAGTTAACAGGATTTCCTGCATACTTGACCAAGTACTCAGGATTTCCTGAATACATGGAGGTATGCAGGAAACACTGCATTCAAGTACACACTTGCGTTTCCAGAGCACACTTATAGTAAGAACATGCCCTAAACACGTGTATAGAAAATTTCCTATACATGTATGGTAAAACTACGACACGCGTGTATAGGCAAATTCCCATACGCTTTTTTTGTTAAAAACTTCACAGACATTCATAGGAAATTTACCATAGAATTTTTTTTTACAGTGACTTTCCACCCCTTTTCTGGAAACAGCGTGATAGGCTCTTTCCTCGCTTCATTCTTTTACACTCAAGAAACCATCGACGTATTTAAACTGGAGCATAACTTCTTGAAATCGAACTTATCAACGGTATACTTCAACGCACGTTTACGTTAAACCTTTATTCTAAGAAATGTAGAAAATGCCAGTTTTTCGTTCAGTTTAACTATACCTTCACAATGATTTTACTATAATAAAAAAACAAATCTGTTGTCTACCAGAATTTCGTGAAATTAGCTTTTTTTTTTAGGCTCAAAGACCCCTCATGGTTTTGTTGGTGGATCTGATTATTTTATTTATCAGTATGGCCCCTTACCTATAACCTAAGTCCAGCTTTTTTCTGTACGATTTTGATAAGACTTGGCAGAGATCTAGAACTCAATCTGCTTAGTTCACTGCTGAAATGCCATCCCAAATTTAGCGGCCGATTTTGAGAAATTTCGACCCAAAATCTCTGTTTCTATGGTACTCGACTTGTCACGGGAAAGCAGCGTAGCAGGTGCTCGACCACTCGGCACGGCGCGCAGGGGTGGAGGACCGTCCCAGGCCAAAATTTCCATGCATGGGAACCCCATGGGAGTTAGTTCCCATGGGGCGCGGGGTTTCCATGGAACGAATAACCCCACGGGATTTTTGGCCGCCGTACACATGGTGTCCCCATGGGTGTCCCCATGGGTGTCCCCATGGGTGTCCCCATGGGTGTCGAATCCATGGTGTTAGAGGTCCCATGGTGTGGGAGGTCCCATGGTGTAAGAGAGGTTCCATGGTGTGAGAGAGCTCCCATGGTGTGCGTACCCCATGGTGTGCGTACCCCATGACGGGCGTGTCTAGCGGGTCTGCCTAGCACAGCATCTCTAGGCGCTAAACCCCCGCAAACAGCTAGTCTGTGGAGACTGTGGCCGCGCTCCGGAAGAAAAGAAAGTTGTACCGAGCCCGACGCCGCTGAGCGCCGCAGGACGAGGAATAGTGCGCAGACCTGGCCAAAGATGAGGAGAGGCAGCAGAGTATTCAGTGCCTTCTACTAAGTAGATGGTGTATATGATGACATCTGCTTTTTAGAGTGTTCTGTATACTTTGCGTACCCTCAATCATCTCTCCACTTCACTCCACCCGCCCCCGCCCCGATGGATAGGAGAAGTTCTGCCGCTGCATGACGCACCCCGCCAACCCCAGCTTGCAGCATGTACAGTACTCACGTCCGGCTGTCCCCTGCAGTAGCGCTGGTCGCAACCAGGTCCCTGAGTAGCCCGCGCTCACCCGTACAACGTGTACGCCACAGAGCAATCTGGCTGGTGGTGCAAGTGGTGGCGGGCGGCCCCGCTGCTTTATGGAGGCTTCTGATACACTACTGAAGTGCAATGGATTGAGTGAATAAAGTCTTATTAGAAAAGGCGTCTTTTTCGTACTCCCCTATTACATGTCACCTGAGAAGGCCAAATTAGCTAAGCAGTAAATGATCATGTTGATTTTAATAAGATGAATAAAAAAATTAAAATACAATTTGAAATGAGCTGAACTTTAAGCTTAATTTCAATACAAAATGCATCCTATTCCACACTCTTTTTCTTCAATGCTTTCTGTAAAAGAGAGTAAAAAAGTAGTAACAAGGTATGAGTGAAAAATTATTGAACAGCAGTGCATATATTCGTTGCAAACTTACAGCTGCTTCCTTCAACTTGTCGCGTATAGTTTCACGACCCTTCTTCTTTGTCACCAAATCAAGATAAGCATTATCTTTCGACTTAAACATGGATTTTCCTCGGAAAATACCTAGAGAGAAAGTAACTTTGTTAAAAATGGATTACTACGTTCAGAATACAAAAACTTTCCTTAAGCTTTGTAAATTTTACCCAAAAGTGCTTCAGTTTTGGCTGGTGTCATTTTCTTCTTTTTTGCACTCTTGTCACCTTTTAATGGTGTACCCCCCTCTAGGGAACGTTCGGCCATCTCAGCCGTTGTGTAAATATTGGACATTGCATCCCGTACAGCAACAGAGGGTTCAAGATTGGTTTTGCACAGTCTTTCGTCAAATAGCTTCGTGTCAATCCAAACATTGTTTCCTACATCAACCTGAATTATATAAATAAGTATATATTTATAAAAGTGAAGCATAACATAACCACCATAGTATTAAATAATAATAAAGAACAATTCAAACCTTGCCAGCATTGTTGGATTTCAGTGGAACTTTTTTCATCAATGCGTCAAAGATCTTAGGTGCCAATTCTTGAGCGGGCTCTAGAGCTGTCTCCTGCTTGTTGGATCCATCTATAACAAATAAGATGCGATGAAAACAATTGTACTCAAAAGTATAAGGCTACATGAAAAAAAAAAAAAAGAGTTTACCACTAGACTTCTTTCTTTTTGGGCTGGACAGCAGTGAATCTGAGCCAGCTGACTGCCATAAATTTATCTTCACTTCATCTACACAACAAATAAAGCATATTAAAAACAATTCTTTTGCAAATAGTTGAAGCGTGATCAGAAAAAAATTACCACTAGACTTCTTCTTTTTCTTATTTGGGGAGGTTAAGAATGAACAGTCCGAATCAGAGTCAGCAGTCATGTGAGCAGGTGAGCGTGCATTAGTCATTGTAGAGTTCATTTCTAAGTCAGAAAACAAATATTAACAAGTAAGTTATAAATTGAACATCAATACTGAGTCATGAGAACTTACTGATTTTGTTGATTAGATCTGAAATTTTCCTATCCTTCAGGTCCACCTTATCCATTAGATAATTTATCTTTTGATTCTTCAAGTCCATTTCTTCCTTCATATTTATTAAATCTCTGGCTAGTTTTCTGTTCGAGTCCTCTAGTTTCTTTATTTTGGTGATATACAGTTCAAAACGGACATTTGAGTCTTCACTACCAGACCAGCTGCATTCTGTTTCAGTAGTATCATCCTGTAATACCTATAATGACAGCCAAAAGTGACAGAAAAAATTAGAAACACATATCAAATAAAATAAAAACAGGAATCTATGAAATAGCAAAAGCTAAATTTGACTTAAATTTCAATAGAAGAGACCTTTCTGTGAAAATGAAATTATAATCCATGTTAAATGTGTGAGTCTTAATTGGAAAAAGAATAAAGCATACCTTGCTTCGTCTTCTAGTATGTTGTTGCTTTGGATCTTGACTCTCTACTTTCTTCTCACTTCGTCTCTCTCTTTCTTGCTGGAAACTGTCCTTCTCCTGTTACCACAAACAGAGATGAAAAGAATTAATAAATTGTCTGGAGTGTGAGAGCCTTTGAAGTTGGTAAAACAGTCATCATTACCTTGCTTAGTCTTTTGTCCCCTTTCTCATCATGCCTCTGGTCTTGCTTTGAATGATAACTCTTATCTTTTCCATCATCAGTATGTTCTTGCTTTGGATCTTGCCTCGCATCATCTGAATCGATTTCCAAGGCATCTGGCTTTGAATCAATATCTTTGGGCAGCAGTGCATGCTCTACTTTCTTCTCGCTTCGTCTCTCTCTTTCTTGCTGGAAACTGTCCTTCTCCTGTTACCACAAACAGAGATGAAAAGAATTAATAAATTGTCTGGAGTGTGAGAGCCTTTGAAGTTGGTAAAACCGTTCTCATTACCTTGCTTTGTCTTCTGTCCCCTTTCTTATCATGCCTCTGGTCTCGCTTTGAATGAAAACTCTTATCTTTTCTATCATCAGTATGTTCTTGCTTTGGATCTTGCCTCGCATCATCTGAACCAATTTCCAAGGCATCTGGCTTTGAATCAATATCTTTGGGCAGCAGTGCATGCTCTACTTTCTTCTCGCTTCGTCTCTCTCTTTCTTGCTGGAAACTGTCCTTCTCCTGTTACCACAAACAGAGATGAAAAGAATTAATAAATTGTCTGGAGTGTGAGAGCCTTTGAAGTTGGTAAAACCATTCTCATTACCTTGCTTAGTCTTCTGTCCCCTTTCTTATCATGCCTCTGGTCTCGCTTTGAATGATAACTCTTATCTTTTCTATCATCAGTATGTTCTTGCTTTGGATCTTGCCTCGCATCATCTGAACCAATTTCCAAGGCATCTGGCTTTGAATCAATATCTTTGGGCAGCAGTGCATGCTCTACTTTCTTCTCACTTCGTCTCTCTCTTTCTTGTTTAAAACTGTCCTTCTCCTGCTAACACAGACAGAGATGAAAAGAATTAATAAATTGTATGGAGTGTGAGAGCCTTTTAAGTTGGTAAAACCATTCTCATTACCTTGCTTAGTCTTCTGTCGCATTTCTTATCATGCCTCTGGTCTTGCTTTGAATGGGAACTCTTATCCTTAGAAATTAGTCTAAAATCAAACTTGCCAGATGATGGTGGGTCATCCTTAGACTTGCTTCCATTATCCATCCCCACTTTAGTATCTTGGCTTTCGTCTGATCTCATTCTCAGTGATCTACGTTCTTTAACTGCTGGCACGTCCTTTAGAGATTCAGTATCCTGAAAAGTATTAATATTGAGAGTTTCAAAAAAATAAAAAAGTTTCATGAAAAAGTGAATTTAAATATTATTAAGTTTTGAAGCACTATTAGCTTGCTATTTCTTAATCAAGGGTTGATATGATTGATATCTGATTGTGTTGAGAAGACTAGGTTTGAAGATTTCTATTATATCACGTTGACACACATGACATACAAATAACAAAAGATTTGCCATGAAAACATTACTTACCTCAGTTTGTTTACACAGAGACTTGTCATAACTCTCAATCATGCGTTTCTGTGCAACCAAATCTTCAATAGATAACTTCCCCTTCTGTAACGAGACACAAAGAGCAATGCCAATAAAATTTTAACATATTACGTTAATCGTATAGCAGAGTCACTAACCCTCCGAGCAACGCTTGGTGGAAGAGCTGACAGATCCACCCCCTCAGATTCCTCGGCTTCTTCCTGCACAGAAACAAGAAGAGTTCTTTATTAACTATTGCTCAGCCCCTAAATCAAGTAATTCAGTTACTTATGAAGTGAAGAAGACTACCTCTTGGACTTCAGCCACAAATGGGCTGCCTTTTATAACTAGTGGGGCATTGGGGTTAACAAATTCATTTGATTTTTTCTTCCCCTGCAATTAGAGAAAAGAAAGGCTTTAAGTTGAATAATACAATATGAAAACATTTTACAATCAGACTACGAGGGTTACCTGCTTGCGAGATTTGGTTTTGATGCGACTAGCCTTTCTGGTTTCAGTTTTGACCTCAGGTCTGCTGTGGGTTCCTGGGTCGTTTTGAGAAGGGAGCTTCACACCTTTCTCTTTGGCTTCCTCCTCCAAATCTTGCATGTCAACTAAGAAAGAAGAAAGTTTTAAACCCTAACAATGATGCAAAGACAAGGTGAGGAGGGAATGCCAAACATTTCAGTAATCAACATAATACACACATTTTAGTACAATGTGTAAGAAATGTGTAGAAAATTTAAGTATCGAGGGGGAAAAGCACTTAAAGTAACAATACCGTGAGAATGGAGGTAAAATGAGAAGTTTGAACCTAAGGAGCGAACGCGCCTGAAAGTTGAAAATGTACTCAAAGCCAATATTAGGCCAACTTATTCTACAAAACTTCTATACTTTTCATTCAGCATGGTTAAGCACAGTTAGTCTCAACTCTAGACTAGACAAAAGTCCCTGCATAAGAAACTAAAGGATCTGAACTTAGGACCGCCTGGCCAACACAGATTCCTATGCCCCACTCACACTGAAAGAGGTTACGTACATCTGAATACGTGTTCAAATTACAATAATATCTTACCTCCGAGACAAATTATCTTTGCCTCGTATTGCCCTTCGTGAGAGGACCCAGTGTCAGACAACTCCGGCCACAAAACATGATATGTCGTGTCTTCATCGAAGTCATCGTGGGCGACCGGTTGCTTCAAGTCCACAATATCCGCAATGCTCACGACACGGCGGCCGCGTTTTTCCCGAAAGAAGTTCACAAAAGCGTACTTCAGGGTCCCGACCATTTTCAAAACACATTCAGCACAATTAAATTTCTTGAACCAGCGTTAGTCGGCCAAGGCCCGGAGAACCTCTGCAGTGCGACCGTCAACCGTTACACAATGACGGTTGAGAAGTCGGCCTATGACTCGCCACACAGTTCAGCCTGCCAGGGCTGCCAACGTATAGCAGCAAGAGTTTCTGTAGACGACACGGTTAAAACTACTTATAAACTCTGAAACAATACAACAACGCTTAAAAGTACAAGTAAAAATACTTTTTAAAATGTAAAATGTCCTTTACAATCTGTAGCGTCAGATAATTGAAACACAGGTGAACGTTGTGGGGTTGGTATAAAAAACGGAGGGGAGGGGTAGATGCACACAGCCAATCAGCGAGTGGGCGCGAACAGGAGTCAAACACGAATTACGAATTGAACTTTTCTCGCATAATCAACATATGAATTAATTCTAAAACCAAACTTGAAGGATCACTGTGAAAATTTTTTCTGTAAAGTTACGATACTTTTCATAAAGCATAACTAAAATTAGTATTGTAATGTTACAAGCCCTTGATGTTTTAACTTTATGAACAATTTCATACTTCATTAATATTTTCCGATTCGTATCAGAAAAACAAGTATCGTAACATTCATTACAACACCCAATATCGTAACTTTACAAAAATATCATTGAGCAGTGAATTTTTTTTTATTTTGTAACCAAACGATAAGAATCGTATGTCATAAAATGATGTTCAAAACAACTAAAAGTAGTTAAGACCTGTATACTAGGTTTTAACAAAATCTTGCAAATTAAATTTGTTATCAAATGTTTACTTTTGAATCAGAGGGTAATATATGGAAAACCAAGCGTGAACAAGTATTCATTATACAAATTTACTGCATACTTTAGTAGAGTATTCAGTAAATAGTGAGTAGATGGCCATATATTCAGCAAATAGTGGGTACTTGGACATGTACACACTAAGGGCGCTAGTACAATGTTGCTTCACTGCACATGTCAAGGGCATGAAGAATCTCTTTTTAAATCAATTTACTATTTGAACTATTGTACATGAATATTTTCTGAGGCTCCAACACCCTACCAATATTATTTCCAAATTGTTGTGAAAGAAGTTGTAAAGTCTGATTTCAAAGTATATACTGAATGTAGAGCACAAACTGACTGTGGAGGGCATGTCCCAAACCGCTTTGCTTGTTATTTAAATAGACTTAAATGCCTAGGTCAATCGAAACCCTTGAGGACCCCCTACCAGTAATTTTAAAGGTGAAGAAATTCTATGAGCACTCCTAGTCTCATAGGTGCTAGACTGGCCAGTCTCCAGAAAAGATTTTATATCTTATGAAATCCCATCCCATCAATATCAAGGTATTAGCTCTGAGAGAACTGTCACTATATTGTTTTGTGTTGCGGACTGAGTTTAGTTAGTTTTATGCAAAACATTCACAAATAAATTGAAAAATACTGAAATGTGTCCCTGAAATTTTGCAAAATTTCAGCTCATGAGCTATGAAAACAGCTAACATTAAGGAGGCACCATAAGCAGGAAAGAGTATTCAGATCAATGCATGTATTTTGCCCAACAGCAACAGAGGTGCAACTTAGACCAAAATACATTAGTTAATAATATCTTTACAGACAGCTTACAAATGATAACTTCATCTGAATTAAGCTGTTAAATATCAGCACATCATTTCAATACAAAACAATCATACAATTTAATGGACCTAAATATACGGATGAAAAAAGATGTAGGTACTCATCATATGTTAAAAAATATTAAACGCACTTGGAACTTCACATACATATGTTCTACTATTCATACTCATTTTACAACATACACATTTAATTTCAGTAACTTCCGTTAGTCTTAGCCTTGCACTCTGGTGAGTTACAATTCGCATACAGTGATCTTCTGATCTGATCTGAATAGGGAATCTTAGATATGGCTCACATTTCAAATTAACATAGAGAAGTAAAATCTTATCATTTCCATGGTCAAAAATAATGTTCTGAATGGAAATAATTTGCCCACATTTAAGAATTGCAACACTGTTATCATTTTTTTTCCGGCCTACATTGATTTTTGTGTAAACACGGTTGGAGTGAATAATTTTCTTGTACACCTCACACATCCCGTATTGAACGTCTGCTTGGGTACACAAATATTTCTCTTCCTCAGAGGCAAAAAAGGGAGATGGAGATCCAAGTAGAACCGTGTCGCCAACTCTACGCATCTTCTGAACTTTGGGTTTAGGTTCTATGCTCTCTATAAAATCTTCAGTCCTTGGAGATCTAAAATGGTTTCTGAGGATCTTTAACGCCTGAGTCTCACTAAGAAATCGTTGAATCTGATTTGGTATTCCACGCTGCCCATGAATTATTTCCTTTAAATCTCCATTACCTGACTCAAATGCATATGATGATACTGCCCAAACTGGGCCCCATTTAGCAACACTTTCTGCAAGATGGGAAAGGATGTGGACATTATAGGTCATATAATTTTTCCCATACAATCTTTCAACACCATGGACAAAATGGGCCAATAATAAGCTAGCAGCATCTACCTGCTCATGAGAGATAGACCTTCTTGACAGAAGAAACACAGCTTGAACAAGGTAACTCCAGTGATTTAAATACTTAACAGGCATTAGTCCTTCTAAAACTGCTAAAGAATAGATCTTAATCCAATTCTCACATTCACTCATTTTCCAGTTTTTCACATCTGTGATGGGTCTTGGTTGTCTTCTTACTTCAATAGGTGGGGTAAGCTTCATTATTTTGGTATTTATTTCGTCAAGGTCAGCTGGTGATCCTATATAGTATCCTCTATCGCAGTTTGATTTCCATTCAAGCAAAAAAACTCTTCCTATTCCATAAGGAACATTGTGAGGGAAATCCTGAACCAAACCTCTGCATAAATCAAACTTTGGCAATAATGAAAGAGGGGAAATTCCTCTCACACCACAAACATATTCCAGAGTTGGATCATTTAGACATTTTTCACCATCTGATAAAATTCTTGCATGTGTTCTTAGTGGTGGTAGGTTTATCATACAAGGAAAGCGAACAGCATTTTCAATGAATTCACCTGGATGTTCACACCAATTACATGAATAATAACCAGAGTGAGTATTTAAGCCCTGAACAGCACCCCTGGCCCCAGCATCAACACAGCATGCAATGGCATAAGCTTTCATTGGATATGCATTATCATTGAAAAAAAGATTAAAGCCATTAGTCGATAGAGACTGCATATGTTCTGCAAAGGGTTTCAGAAACAAGTCCATAGGCGGCTTTTTCAAACCAAACCATAAACCACCAAGCAAAAGATTTTTCATCCGTAACGCAGGGGGGAGTTCATTAACAGAAAGAAAAATTGGCCATATTGATAGGTTTGAAGAGGAGGAAAGGGGTGAGCCATCAGTACAAAATGTAAAAGAAACAACTTTTTCATCCATTGGAATAGTTGATGCAAATTCTCTATAACATTGGCCATCATAAATGTCAGACAACAAATCTTGAGGGGATAGTTTGACTGCATCCCTAGGTTCTAACAGCTTATTTCGAATCTGAACATCATCTAAAAGGTTCTGAAGCTGAGTTACTATATCATATCTCACAAGATAAGTGGCTTTGGTAAGATCACCAATATGGTTAACAGTTTTACAGTCAATGTTTGGGCACGTAACAGTTTTGTGCACCTTGTTATCAAAAATACCAAGTTCCTGTGTACACTCAGTACAAAAGAAAATATTTGTGTACCCAGTTTTAGAATAAAGAATTTTGTCTAACAAAAAAGCACTCTTTGGGAGAACTGGTGATGGGAAAAGAGAATTTATACACTTAACAGAATCAGTAAATGACTTGAAAGTACTTCGGTTGGCTTGTGCTACAGCTAAGGCGTTGAGTAATGCTTCTCCTGGGGAAGCAGTAATAACAGTTGTAATGGGTTGATTGAATTCTTCGGAGAGAAGACATTTCTGAAGCTCTGGGTGACTTTCCATGCGTTGTTGATTCACTTGAATATTATGATCATCTGGCTGACGTTCTTGATTTTCTTGTGGTTCTTCATTTTCTGGTTGGGCCCTATCTTCCTCATGTTCACTCTCCTGTGAATCATCAGGATCACTTAAAAGGTTGAAATTTTCTTCCCTGTGGTTCTCATCCTAAGAGCAGAAAGAGAAGATACACTTAAGTAATAAGGTAATAAGATTTTAAGTGATGATATTTTACTAAACAGTGTAAAAGTGTACTATTATTCAAGGATATGTTTTTGAATTTATGAATTTATCACCTCATAATGATCAACATCTTCTCTCTGATTGTCAGCCCTGCTGGCCTGTACTATTTGGTTCTCATCAACATTCCGGTTCTGCTCTTCCTGAAATGATCAAAGAAAATGTTTAGAATATATGACCAAGCCAAACAACATATATCAACACATTCTTTATCCAATTCTACAAATACAGGAAAGACACATTTTAAAAGTGTTTCATTTCAGATACCATAGACAGGTAGTAGTAAAAATGGTCAATCTTATATTACATAAATTTAGTCAGTAAAGTGACACACTTGGGAAGCTTTTTTTATTACTATGATATATTGCTTGGACACTTGCTTTGGGGACATTAATTTAGGTCTGTATAAAATGCTTTTAATTTCATTCATAATATCATTTTATGACTAATGTGTTGAAAAAAAGTTAAATATTTAGGAGATGTGTCACTTTACTGAGTTTAGTAAGATATAGACCAAGTGAAGTTGATTGTCACTCTTTACGGTCTTTTCATAGTAGTTCCAAACCTTAAAGTCTAAGGCGAAGGGACTAAATTCTCCGGGGCCAACTTGTCACTTGGTGTGGATGTTCGACCCATCATTAGCTTTCAAAAAAGGCATGGTTTGGAATTTTTCTAATATGACGTATTTCTGCTAGAGTTGAAACGGTGAAATTATACAACATTTTAACGGGATTTTACTAAATAGAGCCAAGAAAAATTTTTCACGATCCAATCCAACCATGGATCAGTATAAAAAACTGAATGTAAAACACCATGACTAGAGTTGGTATTGTGTTTCATGTAGGATATTAGGTATCAATAACTTGAGACGGATTGGTCGAACACCAAACTTTGACCTCCTATAACTCCCAAACCAAATTTTTTAAAAAAATTTCCTTTGACATATGGGTCCTTGGGGTGGTCCCAAATGATATTTAACCACTCCCAACTCAATCTGAAAACCGTCCCAAATGATATTTGACCACTCCCAACTCAATCTGAAAACCATCGTTTTGGACCTAGTGGTGATCTGAGAGAGAATGACCCATATGGGTAATTCTATGTTAGTTACGCTAAGTATCTCTATCATAAAGTGAAACCATACCAGAAACAGAGTTGTGGGGTCTCATTGTAAAGAAGTTACAATGCTACAATGCTACAGATCCCTTTCAAAAGGAGAAAAATTGTCCATGGATTTATTACCTCATAGTAAATGTCTCCTTCCTGGCTGTTTATGGCCTCAATGCGCACCCTGGCCTCTCCCGTGTCATCACCACTAATGCTGCCAGTTTGGTCCTCCTAAAATATTGAAAGAAAGCATTACAAATATGTCACCAAATCAGTAGATACCACTGCATTCCCCTTAAATAAGGTGAGCACTATCACATGCATTCAACTATAACAATTGCAAACAATGTGATAAAATGTGGTTGAGCTTAGAATTCAATCCAAAAGTCATCAAAATTTCAACTGAGCAAAATGAGTTTAAAGTTCACAACGACATGGTTTCATTGTTGGTGAGTTGAATTAGCCACTTTTGCATTATTCAAAAATGACACAGAAGGCTCGACCTTATTGAATTATAAATGACATAATCAGGCGGGTGGCATCTTTTCTCCAATACACAAGCTTGATAGTGATATGTGCAATAGATATGCTCCCCATAATATTCATAGCAAATGGCCACAAGAGATAGCTTATTAAAGTGAAAGCTATTGTGCTATTCTTACCTGAGAGTTAATGTCTTCTTCCTCTCCCTCCTCATCGACAACCCTGCCCTCTCCTTCTTCATCACCACCAACACTGTCGCTTTCGTCTTCCTGGAATATTGGAAGAAAACATTAGAAATAGACCACAAAATTTAGATATCACTGAACCCCTCTAAAGGAAGGTGTGACTAAAATTGTGTAACTACTGTCATATAAGTTCATTTTGGCACCTTGGAGAGGTAACAAGTGTTTTGATATTTAAATAAAAACACAAGCATTAAAAAGAAGCAAATTATAAAAACATGATAATGATGGTTTGATGTACGCCATCATAAGCGGAATTTTACACCATACTACACAGATATTTTTAAAATGGTTTTCCACATCTACTTTTTGTACACTTCAGAAATATTATTGGCAAAAACTCAAATTTTTAGCAGAGAAGCTAGAATTAAATTTTATACTTAAAACTTAGATACATCAAAACAAAACAATGCCAATTTTATCTTCAGAATTGGTATCTGCATTTTCTCTTATTGATAATCCTTGTGGCTTGTCACCTCAGACTCAAAGTTGTCTCCTCGGGAGCCTCGGGGTACTCCATGAAAACGTTCAGGAACTCTCTGCAAAGAAAAGTGTAACCAATAATTGAATGAAAAGTCAGACCAGAGATATTATTGTTGGTAAAGAAAACCAGGGTTCTACCCTCCATCTGAATTACTTAAACTTCACAATACAGGCACATAACCTATGCTTAGCCATTACAGACGTGCGTTCCACTTATAACGAAAACACCAGAAAAATGCCAAAAATGATAATAATATAAAGAAACACATACCATTTCGTTTAGGCGCCTTGCCGTTCTCTCAGGCATTGTACTCGTCGAGTCTTTCTGAACATACGACTTGTAAGGGCCTCTGGGGCGTTTGGGCGGCGGCTCATTATCAGCCATATCTTTAGATTAGATTAGATTAGATTATCGACGACTGTAATCCTGAAAGAAAGGATTACGCTTATAAATGATCCGCAGTAGAACATTTTTTTTAAAATTATTCATATAAAAGACCATAAAGACACTTACGTTTATATGGTACTTCTTAGAAAAATAATTTTCACCACGCAACGGCACTAGTTGGACAAAATGTTGTCTGCTGTTGGGAAACAGCGCTGCCAAATGTTTTACGACCGGGACCGTAGAGGTTGTGGAGGCAGCCGTGAGATGGCGCTGCAGCTCTGTGGCGCGATAGGCAAGCCCGCCGTACAGTACGCGTTGAATTGGTTGCCTAACCAGACGGGCTGCTATGAATATAAGCTATGGCAGAGTCGAGTCAAACCACATTTCCCTTTAATTGGCCCTATGGGTTCTACACGGTGAATTCTTAGAGTGTATAGCCTTCGTCCCATGGAAGCAGTCAGCCACCAAGGTGCCTTTACAGACCTCCCATGGAGATGCCCGGAGCACCCATGGGAGGGAAAGAGCGCCTCCATGGGAGAGAAGGAGCCTCCCCATGGGGAGAAGGTTGCTCCCATGGTGAACGCGAGCTCTTCCATGGAAGAAGAGCGACGTTCCCATGGAAAAGAGGGCCTCTTCCATGGGAAGAAGGGCCTCTCCCATGGGAAGTTTGCGGGTCCCATGGGGTTTCGCCCATGGAATCTCATGGGAAGGTCATGGAAATTTTGGCCTGGGGTGGCCGGTGGCCGGGGACTTGTTGATTCAACTCATGCCCAGTAGTTCAAAAAATATAATTTGGAACGACACGTTAGAATAAAAATGTAAAAGCAGAGTTCGAATGACCCTTGCACAACGAGCCTACAGCTCAAAACTCAACCTATTCGGACAATTTTTATTGAGAGACTATAACTTCTAAATCGTTTGAGTTAGGAATCTCAAAGTTGGCATGTCACCCAATGCACTACACTCGAAACTTTCTACAAAGAAATTTTCCGTAGAATACAAAGAATTCTGTGCAACCGTAATGTAAGTACAATTATATTTCTTGTATTACAAAAAGTTTGTTTTTGTACTACAAGGAACTTTCTTTGTATGACAAAGATTTTTCTTTGTATTCCACAGAAAATTTTGGTTTGTGTTGGCTTTGTAATAAGGTTGCAAAAAATTCTTTGTAATACAAGGAATTTTCTTTAAGAAGTTAAGATGTGTAGTGACGCTGATCAAACCCTGAGATAAAACAAATTCAATCACATAACCCAAAAGGCTAGAAATTTTCAAGCAAATTTCTACATAAACCATCAATCACCGAAGTATTTTGTGAACTAAAACGTAAACGAATTTATTCGTGCCTACCAGGATTTCCTGTAATCGTTTATTTTTATTTATTTTTTATTGTTTTTATCCCTTTGGTGGTGGCAACAGCGCGTCTTTTCTTATCTTATCTGGAAGTGACCTCTACATCGGAAAACACCATAATAATCATTTTCTCTACGAGATGTAAACAAAGTGGGCCAGGCACGTGCCTCGGACCACATCGCAGCCATTGACTTGGCTGCTCAACTAATTAGAAAAAGAGCGAGGCAGCAGGGGGGGGGGAGCGGGGTGGTACACAGTCAAAGGCTTCGCTGTCGATAACCATGCTTGAGCCGGTGCCCCACCCCGGGCCCAGTCGGTCCGCCAACAGGCTTCTAATTAGTGATTCCTTTTCGTGGAACCTCCCCGCCCGGGCCAGGGTGTCTCATCTCGACTACGCCACGCCCCGCAATCCCCTCCGTGCTAGCCAAGCCCCTCTCATACAAAACAATACACTGCTTCTCCCAGCGAGCTGGCAGCCAGCAACGTTCGCTCGGTAACACGGAATTTCCGCCGCTGAGGAGAAAAAAAAAGGGAGAATACAAGGGGAGGAGGTAGAAAAAAAATCCCCGTGAGGCTTTGAACCCGAAAGCCGCTGGTGTCGGCGGCTGAGTAGAGCTTCCGGACGTCGAATGAGCAGCAGGACGGTCCAACAGCGCGCTCTCAGGACGACGGGCCGAGTTTGGAACAGCGAGGCCTTCAGCCGGCTGATTCAGAAGATCGCTCGCGTACCTCCGTCCTTGTTGCACCTACTGCGGTGCCCTATGCTGGCCATGGTAGCGCTCTATGAGTGCGACGAGGACAGAGGTATGAAAGCGATCTTCGGAATCGTTGGGCAGGTTGCTCGAGCCGCAGTCAGAGAGGAGGAGGAGAGGGAGAGGGTTGACGGTCATAGGCTTCTCTCCGCACCCTGGCTGGCCCTCGCAGAGGGGGTGGGCGTGGCGTGGCGGAGCGGGTGTGGCGGGCGCGGCGGGAGTGAGTGAAACACTTTGTGCTTCGCCCTGAAGAGAGAGAGGGGCCCGGCCGGCCAGCACCACCACCCTGCCCACCCCGGGCGCCACGGCTGATCCGTCCCCAAGGCACGGAGCGTCCATACGTTTTTCGCGCAACATTTAGCGCCAGGGTTTTCGTCCCCCACCCCTCCTATCTTCCTGCTCTCTCTCTCTCTCTCTCTCTCTCTCTCTCTCTCTCTCTCTCCTTCTCTCTTCCTCTTGCACCACCCCGCGCTTGTGACGGACAAGGATGGAAACCGGTGATACGGGCGGCTGTAGTGTCCTCTCTGGCCCGGGCCGCAGGACCTGGGGCCCCTCCCCCCTCCCACCCCGCCCCGCCTCGGCGCGCTCACCCACCTCACCTGATGTGATCGCACCGCTGCTGTGCCGTGCCGTCACTCTCAAGGGTCCCACCCCGTACCCGGGAAAAAAAGTAAAGTCGCGTTCGAGAGAGACGGTGTGGGCGTGAGCTACATCTAAAAAAAAAATCCGGTCTCCAAACACTTGCGGGCGGGGGCACGTGAGTGAGTGTGTTTGTGAGAGAGAGAGAGAGAGAGAGAGAGAGAGAGAGAGAGAGAGAGAGAGAGACCTCGTATTACCTTACCTCTATACCGCCGTGCTGCCTCCGCCCGCCGCACCTGGGCGAGGCGAGGCGCACAGCTGACAGTGCTGCTCAGACCAGCGCTGCAGCGCCGCCGCGCCGCCGGCTGGAAGAATAGACAAATACGCCTCTAATTGGCGCCATTAAGACACTCACATTAAGGGTGCGCGGGCCGTGCAGCCCCGCTCAGCCATCGCCATTAGATGCCAGATAATAACCCGCGCGGAGGCGAGGCGCGTCTGTAATGGAGCGATCCGCCGCCAGATGGCGCATCCCTCGCACGACGGGATCTCTCTGGTCCTCGTTGTCCCGTCTCCGCGGGGGAGAGCGGCCGGAGCGGATACCAGTAGAAGTCAAAGACTTCTCTGCTGAGCATTGGCCCTTGCGAACGTATTGTTAGTATTCAAACCGATTCTAATCCAAAAATGAATTTCGCACCTTTTTCACATTTTTGCACGAAAACATGAAAAAAAAATGGCAAACACTGCGGAAAGTTCCGGAACAATTACGAATCCCACCTACCACTTTTAAAACTGGCTACTTATTTCAACATGTTCCTACTCGCACCTCGGACACAACTGTCTGACACTTCGAAAGACAACAATGTACACATTATCAATGCTTAGCTTTATATTGTAACACGTACTTTACAGTGAGTATAGCATAATTACAAGCATAACGATGCTCAAATCATACTATAACAGTTGAATCTTCAATCAAGTTCAGTTCATATTAAATCTTCATCTTGCTTTTTCAAGTTGGTTGAAGTGTGAAAAGCAGTGGGGGTGATTGCACCCCGTCGCGTCCGAAAAGCAGCCTGAAATGTAGGCAATGTGAGGTACAAAACCCCTGTATGGAGGCAACCCACAGCACATCGCCCCTCCCGTCATCCGGGCTTAAAACCGCCCCTGACCTCATCCTCACCATGCATATTGGCTTCGCAGTCAACACACGATGCGTTCAGATTTTTGAAGTTCAGTTGGCTCAGCCGGAAGAGCGAGGGAATGCTGGACTGGAGTGGCCCGAGCCCGAGCGGACACACTGGTGTCAGTCGGGGGGCGGCCCGCCGTGATTGGGTGAGCTAGTGTGCCAGCGTAGGGTGTGCGGGATGTGGGCCACTAACGGCGCGGGGCCAGGCTGGTCTTAAGCATCGCGCCCCGCCCCGCCCCACGCCACCCCGCCAGAACAGGCAGGGCCAAGGCTGTTACAGGGCTGGCCGACGGCATTAGGGCCCCGCCCGTTTAGATAGAGCTCTGACAGCCTCATAACGACCGTAATATTGCTGTCCTTTGACTCGCATTGGATCGCGTGGTCTGGCGGGGGGCGGCGGGGGCGGCGGGGGCGGGGCGGCGGGGGCCGTGAGGTTGGCGGGGGCGGCTATAGGCAGAGGCGGGGAGGCACTAAACGGCAACACACAATGTAGTGATAGCACCAAACACCACACCGGAAAAACTAACGTGGGGTGCGTCAAGTCAACTGGTGTGTCCATAGTTTCGCAGTCACACTTCGTAATGAGATCTAAATTTCCGTCTCATGAAATGCGACGCCAGCCGACGCCAGCTCCCTCCAGGCTAAGGGTAGAAGGCATCAAATACATGGGAGGTCGCATCACATCACAAAACTACGGTCACACTTCATCACATGCGACCTCTCCAGGCGTCAGACTTGGGTGTGTGACGAAAGTAACATTAGTTTTTCCACTGCGGACGCGATGCAGGGTGCACGCGAAAGTGAAGAAGATGGGTGAACCTCTTTTATTGCGACAAAATTAACATGGAAGCAAAAAAGAAATTCGGAAACGACAAAGCCAACCACGTGCGTCCCCCGCCGTGCCCTGCCCATGCCCCGCCCCGTTCACTACCCCTGTTCTGTGCCGGGCCGGGCGGGCCTGCCTCAGCCACCGCCCCGCCCCGCGCACACGGACCCATTGTTTCATTGTCACTAATATTACTTGGCACTTCGGATCGCGCATGGAATTATGCGACCGAATACCATCGCAAGGGATCTCAGAGAGAGAGAGAGAGAGAGAGAGAGAGAGAGAGAGAGAGAGAGAGAGAGAGAGAGAGAGAGAGAGAGAGAGGGGGGGAGAGACGCGAACGGAGTTGGACTATTACGGTAGAGCGCCTTGTGTGGGACATCTGAGCACGTCCACTTTGTGGAAGCCGGGGATAGGGAGAGAGAGAGTAGTCGTCTAGGACGCAGCGTCTGCTGGGTAGGCAACTCGACGCCAGACGTGGCGGAGGGGTATGGCCTATTACCTCCCGAGCGGCAGGGCTGGCCGATAATGGCTGAGTTTGCGATTCTTTTTTTGGAAAACCGACAAGGAGTGCTAGAAAGCAGCAAAATGTTTGGCGCTTAACCAAAACCAACAGGAATCAATGAACATTTGAACTCGATATCTCAACTTACTCTTGAGTTCTCGTGCGCTCTGACACTCAGACGCACTGACAGGCATTCTTGTGGTGTGGAGAATAAGGCTGTACTATCGCTTAGCCAAAACTTGTTTTACAATCAGCGTGGAAAAGGAAAAGTTCGATAGAGGTGGGGGATGTCATCGGACTTCCACGCATTGCCTGTGTTTCTGCAAATCTCATTTGGGGGGGTTTGCTTTTGTTGGTGCTCACGTAGAGTTGTTTAGTTCAAAGGGCTGATGGAGTATTCAATACGGTGGTGCAGGGCAGGGGAAAGAACCTGCACTAGAGAGGGTGGGTAAAAAAGTACCAACCACTCGAGGGTAGTGTAGTGTGAGGGAAGGTCTGCGGGTCGGGCGTTGGGCGTGGCGCAGCGTGGCGGCGTCTGGGGGCAGAACAGCTTGTATATTGCGTACAACTGATTCAGTACTGGAATCGCGAGCAGTGCTGGTCCATCATAAACAAGGAGAGGCTGCGTGCCTCGGGGGTAGGGGCATGTCGGGGCGGAGGGGGGGGGGCAAAGGGGGAGGGGGAAGCAAATGGAGGGGGTGGGGGCGCCTGGGCCAGGCAGGCAGCGCCGTGCCACCCTCAAGTATCAGGTCCTTTGCAAGTTGGTCGCGCATTTTATACGAACCTACATTTTGCGCCAGACAACAAGAAAGTCCGATACATTACACTCTACGCGCATTCTGTTTCTGACTAATTTTCCCCACAGGGACTCGTGAGACGGACGAAGGCACTGTTGAAACTGGGCTGGGCACTTTCATCTTTGACAATAAGCGTGAAGTTCTCCCCGAGCAGGCGTTAGTGGCGGGTCGGGTATGTAGAAGCGCCAGCGCGTACCACTGGCCGGGAGAAGGGCCAGTGTTGCCAGAAAAGTTCGGCAAAAAACCGCGCAATACACCTGTGTGCAGCAGGTGGCGGTATCTCCACCTGCCTACTAGGCAACTCGCCCTTGCACCTGCCGCGCCCAGACGTTGCCTAGTAGGCACGCGGACATACTGTCCCGTTGCGCACAGGTGCATTGCATTTTTTTTTTTTTTTGCCGAACTTTCTGGCAACACCGAACGGGGCTGGGGTGGCCGGGGCCCGAGAAGGCAACCTACGCCCTGCAGCTGCCGAGGCCAAGCGGGCCAGCGCCTGGCCGGAGGCGGGAGGCAGCCAGAGGAGGCCCGTGCCGAGGCCCGAGCCGAGGCCCGAGCCGAGGCCCGAGCCCTGCCCTGCCCGCCCCACGGAGCAGACCGCTGCACTTGTTTATCACTGCAGGCTGCCATCCACACGTGCGCGCAAACGTGTCCACGACGGCGGGTGGCGGTGGAGGCGGGAGGGGGGATGGGGGGCGGCGTCCCCATGTTGCGGGGCAATCCCTACATGTGATGATTTGCGTGGCAAGTTCCATACACTGCCACATTGGCCCGCACCCGCCCGCTGCCGCCAGCCGACCCCTCCCCCTCCCGCTCCCCTGATGGGACTGTGGAGTCGAGCCCATTTGGATATCCACATCCACATTGCATCCGAAATTCTAGATATGGATATCCATATGCAAATTTGTTTCAAATCAGATGCGTTACGGATGACCAAAATCCGCACTGCAAATCGTCCATTACATCCGCAATCAGCCTTTAAATATTCGTGTCTATCCGCAAAAGACGAGGACATCCCGGGACGTCATCGTCTCATCATGCTATCCGTGGATGTACAGAATGCATCCTAAACATGTAGTTTGCATCCGCACATCCGGAGTGCACCTGCTCACATCCGGATTACATCTGCGCACATCCGGATAGCATCCGCACTCATCCGGATCGCATCCGCACACATCCGGATTGCCTCCGTACACATCCGGATTGCATCTTCATCTTGAAGATGCATACTTCGTAGGCTACAAAGCTCATGTTTCGTAGACTGCAAAGAAATTATTTGCAGCCTACCAAGTTTCTGTTTTCTTTGTCAGTTACGAAGCAAATGCCTTGCAGTTTTCGAAGAGTGAAAATTCTTTGTAGCCATGCCAGGCAAATACTTCGTAGAACTTTTGCAGTGCAGATTACTGTCCATAGAGCAATTTGTGGTCCGATTGCAGAAGATTATAAAATGATTACAAAATTTTGAAACTTTTCTAGAATCTTGTATTTTGTACATGTTTTCATGGCATATCATAAGAATTTGTATCACCGACCCGATACAAATTTCTATTCTGCGGGTGCCCTCAAACAGAAAACTGTAACAAACTAGAAAGTTTTCTTTATTCGATTGTTCCCGCATGGAAAAAAGTACCAGGAAATGACACTTCGAAAGAGAAAGTAAATGACAGTTTAGAGTGACTTCTGAGGAGAAAATGTGTACTTGGAAGTGTCCTGTTGAGTATACATAATGTATATCTAAAGTGATGAAGTAAACGTAAAGTATACTTTAGGTATATTTAACTCTAGCAGATTGGGAATAAAATACTTTTGGAAAAATATGCAAAAGAAAGTCACTTACCTACCAATGAGTTCAAAGGGGGTGATGTTGCAGTTATACGGACCCCTATCTAAATGTACAGGGTCCGGGTAAGTGCAATGCCGCGGGTTAGGTGGCTATTGCATCTATACGGACCCCAGCCAAGTAGCCGCGGGGGTCCGCCTAACCGCACTCCTGCCCGTGGTCAAGGGGTCGTCAACTCTGATATTCCTCCGTACACGGAACTGATATTACCCCGATATTACTTCAATATTACCGATATTACCTTCATATTACACCAATATTACCCATATTTTTGCCAATATTACACCAATATTACCCATATCACCTACAATATTACAATATTACCCTAATTTTACTCTGATATTACTGATAATACCAATATTCCTCCGTACACGGTTAAGGGCAGTTGACGACCCCTCGGGTATGGTGTGTATTGCGCTTGTACGGACCCTGTGTATTTAGATGGGAAATCGTGTTCGTTGCATCTATACGGACCCCTTCAGTCGCCCAGTGACCATTGTGGTAGTGCGGACCCTGTTCTCTTGTTTAGTATGTTTAGGTTAGTTGAAGCTATGGAACACTTGCCGAACCGCACGTCAATTCAAAAGCGTCGGCTAGGCTACCGGCCGCCAAGCCAACAAGCCCCTCAACCCTTCACCCTACCTTTCGGACATCGGTGACGGAGATAAATTTTTTGCTTATTTTTCATAATTTTAAGTAAACATGACCGCAATTGAGAATGCTGGCAGCATTGGGGATGTAGTTTCGGCCTTCTCAGTAAGTCCGAAAGATCAAATACTGATGCTTCAAGAGGGGGGGGGGGGGGGGGGTTTCAAAGAAAATAGCAATTGCCCCCAGTGCAATCGGACCCGCACCCTCATCGCGCGGTCCGATCGCAAGGGGGGCTATGCGCCCCGATGTCCAGATTGCCGGAGGGTCGGCAATCTGACAGAGGGGACTGTCTTTGAGAAATCCCGTCTTTCTTGGGTTCAAATTTTTTCTTTCATGTTTGCATGGGTCTGCGGTGTGTTCCAGAAGGCCAGTGGGAAGCTCTGTGGACTCACCGCAGAGCACACCAAGGTAGACTGGTTATAATTTTTCAGGGACGTATGTTCCTGGAAACTTGAGAACACACCCGCCCTCTTCCAGTTCGGGGGACCAGGCCGTACGGTGCAGATAGACGAGAGTGTGGTCGCAAACGAGGGGTCGACAACTCGTGTTCTCCCGTGTTCCAGGCTAGACGTTCTCCGAATAAACTCCGCGTACTCCGGGTGTACTCCGTGTTTTCCGGGTGTACTCCGAGCGTTCTCTGAGCGTTCTCCAAGTAAAATTTGACTGTTCTCACGGCTGTTCACCGGTGTTCTCCGAAGAACTCCGACTGTACTCCGACTGCACTCCGGCTGTGCTCTTTGTTCCCACGCTGTACTCCGTCTTCTCCGGCTGTACTCCGAGTACTCCGACTAAACTCCTGTGTCTCCCAAAAACCCGAGTTGTCGACCCCTCGGTCGCAAAGCGGAAGTACAACCGCGGCCAGGTCGTCCCGGAGCGGTGGGTCCTCGGCATATATGATTGCCTCCTCAAAAGGGAGGTGGTCATATATGTCGAGTTCCGCGATGCGCGCACACTCTTGGCTGAAATCTCGCGGTACGAACTGCCTGGTACCACGATCTGGACAGATGGCTGGGCAGCCTACCGAGGTCTCGGTGCATTGCAGGGCCGAAACTACATCCACAGTGTAGCAAATCACTCTGAGAATTTCGTTGACCCGGTCACGGGCGTCTGCACGAATGCCGTTGAGGCGTACTGGTCTTGCCTCAAGGGCTTCTGCAGACGTAACGGAGTTCTTCACAGTGCTTTACTGCCTTCTCATATTGACGAGTTCATGTGGAGAGAGGTCTATGACCAAGGGTCCGTCGCCGAAACGTGGCAAGCCTATTTAGACCACCTACGAGAAAAACACCAGCCACTTTAATTGTTTAGTTATTTTTGCCACTTTCAACCATATTTTTAACCTAAAATTCCAGCTACTTTACCTCTTTTTTCAAAATTCCTCTCTCTCAAAACCATTTTTTTCCTCACTTCCCTACTATCCATTAATTTCGGCCAATTTCAAGCACAGGGTGAAGGGGATAAAGAAAAATAAAAAAGACCCTCCAGACCTTCAGAAAACCTCCCAAATTCCGCCAAGAGTTTAGTGCAACAAATGAGTGAAAAGAATTTTCTGAATCATCACCGCCGCCTTCCCAGCCATGTTTCCCTTCCTCTTCTGCTCCTGTCCCCTCTCCTTTCCACCCTGGAGGTAAGACGAAGACGATTTCCCTTCTAAATACACAGGGTCCGTACAAGCGCAATACACACCATACGGGCAGGAGTGCGGTTAGGCGGACCCCCGCGGCTACTAGGCTGGGGTCCGTATAGATGCAATAGCAACTTACCCGGACCCTGTACATTTAGATAGGGGTCCGTATAACTGCAACATCACCTTCAAAGGGTACCAGCAGAAATTGCTTGCCACAGGTATATGTTCAACGGGACCTTTTATGCAACAGCAAACTATGAACTATCAGATTAGCAGGTACAACAAATTTCTAATAAGGTGCTAAACAACATATGTAAGATCCTGGCACTACTGATACAAGAGAAAGGGATGGAAGGAGCTGGAAAAGAGATACTGCAATCTGAGGTGGGTGTGCCCAATGTCCTAGACCTCTTGGAGATGATGAGTGTAAAAGAATGCTACGAGACGAAAGTAGTAAGAGCGTGTCTGGGATTACCAGTCGATTTAGACAAAGAAGAGAGAGCAGTGGAATTTGCCCCATGTATATCACAAAAACTGGTTCAGGACACAAAGAGACTTAATGGCATCGCGTACATGGTGTATTTATGGTACATGGTGAGATTTTGCTACTCGGTCCACGCATGAACAGGTTTGCTGTAGTACAGGCGCAGTGCATGGTCCAGTGCAGCAAAGGTCCTGTTGGCGGTCAAGTCCTCTAGGAGTGACTGTGGCGCGCCAACGAGCCCAGACGACAACAGCTGAAATCGCTGGTCGTCGGTTAGGAAGGGGTACAACTCCACTAAATCATCAAATGAGGAGCGGTACGCCTCGTATGAAATTTTGCCGTCGAATTTAGGACCGGCCCGACGGAGAGTCACCATTTCGAATGCTGAAACAACTCGCGGGACAGGGGGCTGGAAGGGAGCAGCGAGGCCGCCAAGAGCCGGCCCCGGCCCGGCTGCAGCAGCAGCGGGCGCTCCCTGGGGTTGGGTCTGCATGGCCACCCTGAGAGCCGCAAGCTCTTGAAGTGGTGGACATCTACAAGGTCAGCCTGTACAGCCTGTCCCTCAACAATCGCGCGTGCATTCGCACCCGCCCCGGCGGCGTCGCCTAGCGGCTCAACAATGAACGCGCCAGCGCTGGTGTCGCGCCTGCGATCGCGGTGGCCGCCGCCCCGGCCCCCGGGGGGGAATACCCGCCATGCGGCCGGGCGTGGGGCACGCCGACGAAGCAAAAGGTCACGATCTGGGTCGCAAGCCAACGGACGAAGGGCGCAACGAGAAGGGCAAGGACCGAGGATGGGGAGGACTCACTCAGTCAGGGGTCGCATCCAGGTCACACTCGGGTTAGTCGGGAGGAGAGGGGGGGGGGATTTCTTTGAATTTGTCGAAACAGAAAATGACTCGGTAATCGCAGATGATAATTGTGAGCAGTGCCTCGCTTCCAGTGTTTCCTTTCTGGAAAATGCTTCGATCACAAGTGGTCCTCAGGGCCTAGAACAAAGACAAGGAGCAAAGTCATCACTGTTAGGTGTTAACACAGTCACTTCTTAAGAAAATGGAACTTTTGTCTGCATCAGCAAAATGTACGTAGCATTTCAAAATAAAACTAGATCAGAACAACTAAATTTTAATATATACTTTTTCATAAAAGTGAAATTTTTGGCTCAGCCTTTAAGTGTTAACTTCGAACAGTAAGGGCTGTTAACCATATTAACAGCATATTTCCTGTAAAGCACCAGCATACACAGTGATACTCATCCACTCTTCTTTGAGAGTGCTGCTGAAATAATCCATATGTAGTAAGTTTTTAACTGATAAAAGAAGAGCTGTTCAGAAACAAGATTCCCGTAAAACAAATGGTCGTCAGGCAAGAACTTTTCCTAACAGAGCACAGTTGATGCGTAAGGGTCAATGGGTGCTATGAGATCATCCTGGTTGTCCATGTCTTCTAATTCATTTGCCGCCACATCTTCATCAATGTAATCATCAATTTTTGGGGGGAATGTCTCTATATTTTCCTCATACTTTTCCCCTTTAAAATCTTTTAATTCTATGAGGGCTTGCAGCATTTCACTCCCAGTAACATTACTTCCTCGGGGTGGCTTAATCAAACTGTATGTCATCAGTAAACGATAGACATTGATAAACATTAGAGGGTCAGAATGATTGTTAGCACCACAAGCTCCCCGTATATGCCTAAAGAAATGATGTGTGGAAAGTTAAAATTAAAAATAACCAACATAACAATTTAATGTAGAGAGTACATGTATATGCTTACTTCAAGAGAGTCTTGATTCATTCTCCTTGTCATGAGATATTTATTAAAGCCACACTCTCGTGAAAGGTATTTTACAAGACTTATTGCTGTGTTGATAGTGACGACCAGGCCCAGGTATGATGCAGTAGTGAACTCATCTTCAAAACTGACGTGAGGTTTGTTCTTTTTTGTTTCCTCTTCCCCGTCCCCACTGATTCATGTTTTAATATTGCTATATCATTCATTGTTTTCAGGTAGTCAAGGAAATCCAGCAATACCTGCCACAAGGGTTCTTAGATTAAAATATATTTTCAAAATTTCATAGTGTGCCATAGCACGAGAGGAAATTAACTATTACCTTGTGATGATGAGAGTTTGGATCAGCCTGCAAGCCTTGCCATGGAACCTGCCCATTCATTGCATCTAATACTGAGTTCATACGCCGTATAAACTCAATTGTAGGTTTAGCATCCCTCAACCTCTCATCACCAAGTGCCCTGTAGTGCTCCATACACACTGCAACTCTCTCTCCAAAGAAGTAATTTATGTAAGAAAATTTTCATGAATTTAGTATGTATAATGTTTAGAATATTCATAGTTACTGAATTTATATAACTTGCCTGCATTGCAAGGCGGACTTTCATTTTCTGGTATCCTGTGAGTTCCAGATGGTCCTTAGTTAAGGTAAACTGTGACTTGATTCCTTTGTTTAATTCATTATCATAAACTGCTCTCCAATGATCTAATTTAATTTTCCCTTCCGGCAAATTTAGTTCCTGCTTTTGAATAATACGAGTCCAAATATTTTTAATCAGGTGAGGGAAGTCGGAAGCAGATCTTAGTAAGCGAGTTGAGTCCGCTGGGTGCTCGCAACTAGAAGTCTCCAGGTCAACTCCAAACAAGTCCCACATGGAGCGATTCCAAGTAGCCCCATCAGTGACAACAGCATCCACATAGAAGCCACCGTTTTCAAGGAGACCCACAGCTTCCATTTATAATTTTTTCAGAGTCTTCCCATTGACAGCTCCAGCACTAAGGAAAGCTCCCACTGCCTGGACCCATCTCCCCTTAAATGGCTGAAACAGGATTACTAAGGCATGGTTTCCCCTTTTTTCTTCGTCCTTTTCAGTTTCACCCAAAGTCACAAGTCCATGCACCTGGCAAGTATTTTTGTCAAATCCAGTCCTGCTTTCTACAGCCATTTCATCAATAGCAATACACCGTGTAATGGTAACTTACATTAATTTTGTTATTATTAAAACTTTAAAGAAACAAAAAGCATGGTGTAATAACCATGTCTTTCAGACTCCTGCATAAATGTGGCTTTATTTTTCAACAAGGAAAAAACATTTTCTTGGAAGCCATAGGACGGTCTTAAATTATCCATGTATCGGTTCAAGGTACGCTTACTTGGCAAGGGAAGCTTGTTCTCTGTTCGAAGCTTTTCATAAAGGGTTGGTGCTTTTATCTCATTATTATACATTCATAGACCCAATCCGTGGCATAGCGTCTCCCCTTTTTGTTGTTGTGTTTGGCAGCTTCAAAGCATGCCCTCACAAGCCCTTGCTGCTCTTCTGGTACTGATAAAATACTTTCATTTATTTTCTCCTCTTTCACTTTACTCATTTGCGTCATAATTTTGTCCACTTTTTGATGCAATTTTTGTACCTGATGTTAGTGACAATATATTACATGTAATGTGTTTGGTAAATTTACATGGCTAATGGGAAAGAAATTCTTACCTCTTTGTGTAAACGATAAATAGTCTTGGCCTGATTCCTAATGATTTTTTTCCTTCTTTTTTTTTTCAAGGCGGGGGAGAAAATTGATCTTTTGGTCATGGCACGGAACACAGCATTGCAGTTGCCACACCGTAAGGCTTTGAAGCTCACGTGACCAACACAGTTATCTGCCCACTCTTGGTTACGAGTCCCTTCCCCATGGAGCCTTTACATGGTTTCGTGCAATGTACCCGTAACAAGAGCTCCTCGATATATTTTTTGCTCCTCACCTCTGGCATGTCAATCACTGTTTTGTTTATCAGGACAAGGGGCTTCAGTGAGTGGGTGAATACTACAGCTTTTTGATTTCTGAGGTGGTCATCAACCAATGTGAAAGCAGTTTTTCTTTCTGGAAAGTAATGATTACGGTAGTAGCAGTTGCTCTCATTGTTTCAGTACTACTATCACTACTACTAGTAGTACAACATACCTTTGTCTGTGTTAACTCCCCACAGAAGTCCAGGTAATTTCACTGTGAGGGCTACATTATGTATGACAACTTTGGTAATGCTGTTTGGCTTGTCTTTTCGGAATGGAGTAAATGGTGCAAAGGAAGGTCCAGGAGATGAATGTAACATGAAAATCGATGAATCTGATGCAGACTGATCGTAATCCTATAGATTGGGGAGTAAACGTTAATGTAAGCCTGAGATATAGTGAAAGATTTTGTTTTATACTAGTTTTGTACCTGTCCTGTGTATGGAGTTTGTATGGTAGGGGTACTTGTCTCAAAATAAAGGTACCTGCTTTATTCAAGTGCTCATTTTTTTTACCCACATATGCAATCATGGTGATTAACTTGCCATCATCACTGGAGTGCCCGCGGGGGACATGGGCCTTTCTGGTGTGCTGACAGATGTCAATGGGGAAGCAGGGGCCGGCGGGTACATTGCATGCCCAATTCACCGCAACTGGGGTGGTTGTGGTGTGGGTGGTAGCGGCGGGGGTGCAGGTGGGGGCGGCATCAGCAAGGTCCCCCCCCCTCCCCTCCCCCCGCGTGGTCCGCTAAGTCGCGAACACGGACGCCAACACAAATTCAAGTACTTTAGAGGCAAATTTTGCCATAAATATTGCAATTTGATAACTATTTCATATTTCTATCTTTAAAGAAATAAAAAAGTTGAAAAGGCAGAAAAAAAAGCCTATTTTAATGATTTTTGGGGCTCAAGTTAATATGCCGTAATAATAACTTTTTTGATTAAGAAATATAAATTCATTAAGAGAATTAAGAATAAGTTTATTATTTCATCAGTACATTAGTCCAATAATGAAATATACGAAATCAAAATGCACAATCGCTGTCTAAAAGGAGGAGGCCGATAGGTACTGGCGCAACTTTCATTATATCGGCGCCATGAATAAGGATCTAAACGGGGAAGAAACATTACATTATTCGTCTGTTAAGCATAAGTGTTAATTTTGTCCCTTAACGTCCCTATATTTACACACTACGCACCTTGTGCATGGAACTTGGCATAAAATACCAATTGTACAGCAGTACATATTCCCGAGCGGTTTCCACTGCATATGTAATTTTTAGCTTACGTAAAATGTAATTGACTAAGATTTTCACTTGTAAGGGTGACTGTTTTTCCAGGATCTTCAAAAAACTTTCGGGCAAGGTTCCCGCCATTTGTGTCGCCGCAACTCCCGAGTTCTGAACAGACGACTTTTATACCGAGACCCTCTCTAAGATTGTGTTTGACAAACGTGTTTTGTGTCTCCATGTCACCTTTCTGATTATGAGTATATTTGGAGAAGGAGTGCTTGATTGTAAGTATATACGCTACATGCAAGTGCAGTTCCAAACACCTAATCCAGGCGTGGAGAACTGAGACAAACAGCTGCAGTGCTGACTTATCAGTCGCGGACGTAGAAGAAGGTCGTCAATTTTATTAAACATAGATAGTAGCGGCGGTGGGTAAAAGGAGGGGAAGGGGGTGACAAAGCCACCGCATTGTCGCCATTGTCGCCCGGCAGGCCCCGCCCCGCCCCGCCGCCCCGCCCGGCGTAGCGCGCAGCGCCCGCCCGACCTCCATAGTCCTATGCAGTCCTATGGCTATTTTAACGTACTTATTATTTTTGATCAACTGTAGCTCGGTTACGCGGACGAGGGGCGAATGAGAGCAGTTAGAGGACACTCAGAAGTGTTCATTTATGCCATGATGTCCGTTTAATGTCGATTCATTCGAAACTATTTTGACACTTTTCGGTATTTTTTTGTATATTTTCCTTTGTAAAAGACCGTTGCGCAGGTTACGGATGTCCTCACCCACTACCTTCGAAAGAGGTGCCTTTTAGGCCCTGAAAACCGCTGGCAGATCACCTAGTTGCTTCATACTATTTCCCGATAACGGCGGACGAAGAATGTTTTTTATGTCGTTTTTTTGCCGTTTTCTTACATAAAACCGCCCCTAGGTCCTAAACGCGGATGAGTTGGATCAAGACTATCATCGCACATTATGCGTCGATCATGCACCTATGAAAGCCCATCACCCGTTTCAGCTGATCAGCACATCGACTTGGCTGAATTTTTCGCATGGAAAGGGGTCCAATCGCCCACTGTGAGCGGCCGAAGGCGACAAAAGCCGAAGGGGCCCGATCGGTGGCGGATGAGAGGGGCCGATCAGAGGGGATTAACCTGCGGGGGGGAACACGTGTGGAGGCCGGGAGAGTGTTAAGTGCATCGAGAGAAACAATCGGACAAAAGTGAGTGTGTGTGACTGAGAATGGACGGTTGACGGAAGAGGAATGAAGCAGGTGAGTCTCGGGATGTCACGCCCTAAGTAGATATGTTAGAAGATGCTCAAATAGCGGATAAATAGGAATTAGCTAGATTAGTTGTGTAGGTTAGAACATCCAGGTTAGGTAGGGAATCAGTTGATTATGAATAATGGGACAAAAGTACATGTGGACTGTTGGATATACACTAAACCAGCCCTAGAGTTCTACGAGAGATAACGAGAGTCGCTGATAAGAATAGTGTGGTGAGGTACGTAACAAAGCTCCCGCGCACCCCTGCTCCCTGGTCCCTGGCGGGCTCCCTCCGATCCGCACCGGCATCCCGACCCGACGACATTCCGGCGAATTTCGACGTCGACTGCATTTCTCTGTGGCGCTCAGTGGCCGCACCCTCGCCAGCCCCGCGGCCCGCAAGGCGTCCTCCCGGGATTTATGAATATGTGTTCCGAGTCATTGGGCTTCAGCCCACCCTGAATGACAGCGCATCCACACATCACGCTGCGCAGCCGGGCTCTGGAGGAGCGCGGCGGGGCGGGGCGGAGCGACCTCGCCCTCTCGCTCCCACCCCCGTCAACGGTATTGACCCAGAGAGTCACTATAAATAAGTCGAGCCTTGGCAGCCGGGGACGAGGCCAGGCCTGGCGTGACCGGCGCCTGGGCCGGACGAAACGTTGAGGAACGGTCGGAAAGGGTATCGGAGAGGAAAGACCGAAGTTAAGTTGGGGTGCAGGAGGAGGAGGAGGAGGGCTGGGGCCGGAGGAGCCACTGGCGGGCTGTGATACGTGTCAGCGGGGCTGGCGGCGGCAGCGGCGGCCCGGTTTGATTTAAGGTTATGATCTCCAATCCCTCCCGCACAGCCCCAGCAGCCCCGCAGCCTACCCTGCGGCTGCGTGCGAGGCACCTCCTCGCCATTTCACTAGCGAGTGACCCAGCTCAAATTCAACATTTTTGTGCCCCCATTAGGCCCAGAAAGTTTATTATTCCTGACGACAGCCCCTTAGGGCCGCAGCCGATCATTCGTACAAAATTGCAACCGAAATTTGTGCGAAATTCTAGATTTTTTTTTTACTGTTACTGTAATTTTGCAGAAAATTAATATATATCCTCGGTCATTGTCGTAATTATAAGCGGAGCAGCCATGCCAAGCCAAACCGGCCAATGAAATTCTTTCAAGGTTCTCATTGCGATGAAAAGGATCGCCTGTTGCTTTGCACCTCGATATCCAAAAGGTCCATCGCTAGAAGTCGTCACGTCAGAATTGTCACAGATTCGCGAACTATAAAAGGGTGCAACACCAGGACAGTTTCGAACGTGACCACTAGCTGGCCACCACCGCTCTCGGTAGTTCACTGTAAAAAATCAGTCTTGGATACGGAGCTTGTCACGGCGTTCCGTAACTCATTTTTCGGAAAGGGAGTACGAAAATTTACCGTACCTCGTCACCGTACCTACCATTTTTACATGGGCTGGCATAGGAAAAGGGGTACGGAACGCCGTTATCAGTCCATACCCAAAACGGAAACCGCCGTACACAAAATTAGCGGTAACTTTTCCGTACCTTTGCACCGTACCTACATTTTTTTTACATGGGCTCTTATGGAAAGAGGGTACTGGAACCGAATGTACGGAGACACCGTAATCTAAATAAACAGTAAATTTCCGTATGGGCGACCGTGATTTTTTTTTACAGTGTGGTTAGGACTGTAATTCTACCTGCCAATAATTTTCTTTGAAAGAAAGCGAGGCCTGTGAAATTACTACCAAGCTCACACTCTGAGGCTCAGAGTCACTTCCCAGCTCATGTTTTCAAAAAAGATACAATTTAGTCTGCCCCTGTGTTCCGGTTTGATGCGTGGAGCGTGGATGCTTCCAAAGTTGTTTGCTGAAGGCCTGCATCACGATTTTACCTCGTTATTCAATTTAAAACCAGCTAAACATATTTTGGATTGGTTTGAGTGAGAGGTGCTGTTGAAAGCTGGCCCGCTGGGCGACATTTTGTGTGACCGATGTTCGGCGAATAAAATTCATCATGATTTGCACTGTTAAAACCTTGCGAAGCAATGCTTTGTATTACAAAGCCTTCGTAGCTTACCAACAAAATGCTTCGCAAGGGCACGAATGCGTTGTATTACAAAGCAAATGCTATGTAATACAAAGCAGCGAAATGATTTGCAAGCTTACAAAGCATTTGCTTTGTAAGGTTATAACAGTGCGGTTCTCAAAAATAGATCTGACTTCATGTTTTCAAAAAAAAATTGTTCTTGTATCGGAGGCAATTGTCCTAACTTAGGGGGCAGTTAAACGCGTTAGCATTAGAATTTTTCCTCTTCTTCCTCATTTTTGTATTTTTAGGCTCGAAGTAAGCCTCACAGTCCCTTGTAGTTTCATAGACGGATGCGATTTATTTTATTAGTACGGCCCCTTATGTTTAGTTGGCATTCTCTATACGATTTTCTTGGAAATTTGGCATGGAGGTCGAACTAAATCCACTTATTTCACTGCTGCAATTTCACTGCCAATTTTGAGAAATTTCCATTCAAAATCTCCGTTTGCATGGTAATACTCGACTACTTGTCACGGGAAACCAGAGTGGAAAGGAGAGCCGAGCTGTGTCGGCATATTTGAAGGTGCTCGAACCCTCGGCGCGGCGCGCAGGGGAGGTGGGGTGGACTGTGCCTGCTGGAGACCTGTTGGTTCAACTCTTGCACAGTAGATCAAAAAATAACATTTGAAAGAACGCGGCAGAATAAAAATGTCAATTCATTGCTCGAATACAGGGAACACAACGAGCATACAGTTCGAAAATCAAGCTGATCGGACAATTTTTACGGAGTGACTAACTTATGAATCATTTGAGCTAGAAATCTATAATCTAGCATGTGACCATGATGTGACCCACTGAACTAACGACTCTGAGATAAAGCAAATTCAATAACATGACCCTTAAGGCAAGAAATTTTAAATTAAATTTCTACATAAACCATCACCCACCGAAGTATTTGGTAAACAAAAAAAGCATTAACGAACTTCGTACCTATCAGGATTTTCTGAAATCGTATTTTTTTTTTACATTAAAGTACATTTTTTAATAAATGCAAAGTTTCAAAGTAAGAGTGTGCCGCGAACATTTTAGCTGTGTCTTTGGAACATGATGATCCACATCTTCAGTCCGGAGGGCGGCCGGCGCGGAGCGGGGAGCGGCCCTGCCCGGCCCTGGACGTCGCGCTGGGAGCAGCTGTCAGCAGGAGCGCCGAGCCACGCTACTCCAGGGGCGAAGGTTGGTTGAGTTCTGGAGGCTGGGGCCGGCCGTCCAGCGGGGCGGGGCGGGGCCGGGCGATGAGGGCTGAAGGCCGCGGAGCAGAGCGGAGCGCACGCGGCGGGCCGGGCGGAAAGTACTTAATTCGATTTCCATCTCGGACAAGGGTTGACGCTTTAGAACGTAAGGCCTAATGGCTGCAGGGGACGGTGCCGGACGGGACGCCGACGCCTCTTCCCGACGTGTTGCCCTTCGCCTCACCTCGCCTCGCCTCGCCCGCCGCGCCCTTCGTCACCCCAAATAACGCACCGCCCTGGTCCAACAAATCCCTGCTGGCGTCCGAGCCCGCGCGCGGCTCCGAAACTAACCTCTGAGGGGGCTCCCATAATCTTACCTTCACTTCACTTCGCTTTGGCCTGCACACGATGGGGGAGCGGAGCGGGGTGTCGGAGGTCATAGCTACAGAGATGATATCATCCATACTATTTTTCAAACTGATATTTTGACACAAATCGAGGGGGCGACAGTTTTGGGAATCATTTGTACACAAGCCTGGGAATCGTAATCATAAAAAAAAACAACGATTTCTCGAAATCCTGGTAGACAACGGAGTTTCTATAACTATGGTAAAATTATTGTGAGTGTATAATAACACTAAGAAAAAACGGGAATGGCTCACGAGGGCAACAGATCACAAGCGCGACAGCTCGGGAGCGCGACAGATCACAAGCGCGACAGCTCGCAAGCGCGACAGCGTGTTTTCCTCTGCTAGTCGGCACCGACTATAGACGGGTCGGCGTTCGAGCTCCCTGAATAAGTTCTATGGCTATAGCTATTGCTCTATTGCTTTAGCTATGACAATGACAATTGCTGTATCGCTTTACGTATTGGAGACAAGACAAGACTTCTGGCGCCCGTCTTAAAAAAATTACGTGTCCAGAAAAATTTATACTTTTTGTTATAATATAAGGAAACTGGATAGGACTTAACAAACGCAAGCGCACAAAAGATAGCCTTGTAGCGAGTTTCGCATGGTCCGTGTACAAAACTATTGCGAGCGAAGCGAGCAAAGAAAATTTTTGAGGGTTCAGGGCGCCGAAATACCTGTAAAAGCGCCAAAACGTGCCTCCAATATCGCCAAAATGCGCCCAGGGCGCACTACCCGGCCTCATTTAGGTTTCGGCGCCGGGGAGCAATGACCCCTCCCCCCACTCCCGTCCCTACGCCCCTGCGATAAGAGGATAGGGCATTCAAAGTATGAACAGAGCAGTTTTCCCTGCCAAAGGCGCTCTTTGCAAATCTGAAATAGTTTTGAGCAGGCGCTCAAACGTCTATAATACGTCATGCGTCTATAATTTATTGTAAAAATGTCCATAGTGGTCTGAGAGTGTAGCCTCTTATCGTGACGCACTAGTTAGAATACGTATGGCGAGAAGGGAACAGCTATAGCAATAGCTAGAGCAATAGCTACAGCAGTAGCTATAGCAATAGCCGTTGCTATAGCAATAGATATATCAATAGCTTTAGCAACAGCTATAGCAATATTTAGAGCAAAAGCTACAGCAATAGCTATATCAATAGCTATAGCAATAGCTGTTGCAATAGCTATAACAATAGATATAGCAATAGCTATTGCTGAGCTATAGCAGTAGCTTTAGCCATAGAACTTCAGGGAGCTCGCACGCTGACCCGCTGGTGCCGGCTAGCAGAGGAGAACACGATGTCGCGCTTGCGAGCTGTCGCGCTTATCATCTGTCGCGCTCCCGAGCTGTCACGCTTGTGGACTGTCGCGCTTGCGACCCGCCGCGTCAGCCCGTGTCGCGCTTGCAAGCTGTCGCGCTTGTGATCTGTCGCGCTTGTGACCTACGTCCGAAAAAAAAAAACACAGTAGTTTTGTTTAGTTTACGGTAGTCGTGATTAGTGGCTGGATGAATCTAAGATCGAATTGGTAAGGAGAGTTTCAAGTAGTGAGTTTTCTCCGACAGTTTGGCCTACAACTGAACGACAGGAGGAAGAGAGAAGCGAGACAAGCGGCTCTCCTTCTGACGGCAAAAAAAATGGGCGACGAGGCCAAGTTCTGAGGGAATCGACAATACTGTCCCCACCAGCGGCCGCACTCGGAGGGCGAACCGGGGCCCTAAGTAATACCGCTGGTACGCCCAGGACCCCTCGGGTACGCGCGCCGCGGCCGAGACTGGGTGCGCTCTGTCGGGAAAACGCGGAGTTAAAGCGTTGTTTACCCAACACACCAACTTAATACTAGAGCACCTAGCAACTTTAACTATTTATTTTAGCTGAACAAAATGTAATGCAGCCGAAATTAATGTGAAAATAGCAGTCTCAGACCTGCGGAAATCGTTTTGCAAAGTTTCATGGAGGTTCAACTCATAGGAACAAAAGTAACTTACAAAAATGGTTCACGTAAATAAACACCATTTCTAGAATTCTGCTCAACAGATTGAAGTCAAACTTGCCAAACCGTTTTCTGTAAGTATAAAAGTACTATTTACGCATTCAGTTCGCCTTGTCACCGTTTCGATAACTTTATACAATGATTTAAAGTCGCGAGATGGGAGCCTCAGCCGCCGGCCGTGGCGGCCATGGTTGAAACATGAGAGTAGGACGTCCTGGAGTGGAATCATAATCGGTCTTTTTGGCGCATCGCCACACGTTGCAACACTTTCCCGAGCCCCTCGGAGGTTTAGCGAGATGAGACCGTGATTTTCAGATTCTGCAAGGTTCAATCTGACTAACAACATATATACCGATTCGGAAATGCCACGCAGAGTCCAAGCAGGAAGATAGTTAAATTGAACGAGCCTCGGGGATAGGGTGGCGAACCGGAAATGGCCCTTTTCGGGACAGAAAACATTAACAAACATACCTAGGAATCACTCCAAACATGATTTTGTCAACTCCCGACGCCCACCACAGTCACACCCACCAACACTGACTGCGAGCGCGCTCATAGGTGGCGTACGGGGCCTCAGCATCATCATGGCGGACGCCCGAAAAGGGCCATTTCCGGTTCGCCACCCTATCCCCGAGGCTCGTTCAATTTTACTATCTTCCTGCTTGGACTCTACGTGGTATTTCCGAATCGGTATATATGTTGTTAGTCAGATTGAACCTTGCAGAATCTGAAAATCACGGTCTCATCTCGCTAAACCTCTGAGGGGCTCGGGAAAGTGTTGCAACGTGTGGCGATGCGCCAAAAAGACCGATTATGATTCCACTCCAGGACGTCCTTCTCTCATGGTTGAAAGAAGGCCGGCGACACGGCGCGTGCGCGTCCACCTCAAACAAATCTTGTTTACACAACATGCCAACCTAGAAAACATGAAAAGGATCACTAATCCCCCTACGTTACGATTTGAAATTATTATATTAGGTTGGCAGAAGTGCGCCACAGTCGTCTGATTTTTCGGTAAAAATGAAGTAGGTTTCGAAAGGGCGGTATGGTGCACTCGAGGGGGTATTCACTTCGATTTTTCGTGTACAGACTACTCCGTATTACGTGTATTACGCGTATTACACGGTATTACTGGGTATTACAGAGTATTACAGAGTATTACAGGGTATTACAGGGTATAACAGAGTATTACAGGGTATTACAGGGTATTACAGGGTATTACAGGGTATTACACGGTATTACAACTCATTTGAATCTCTCCCGCTGCTCCTCCCGCGCCACTCGTGCGCTCGCACGGTAGGACGTGGAAGCTGGTGGAAGCCTGATCAGCTGTTTATGTTGTGGTTATGGTGTTGTGGCACGAATTTTGGGTTGGTTTTGAATGAAATACTGTTATATATCAACTTCTTCTTTTATCGATGTGTTTACTTCTCTTTGCAAACGTCGACTGGTCACACACCAAGTAATTTATTTTACCAACCGTATCATCATTTCTCTACAGTCCTATTGCGTTTTTCCGAGGTGAGAAGCCATAGCCCATAGCCTGTGGCTCTAAACTATATTCTTTTGAATTATATTTTAATCTAGTTGGCTTGTTTCTTGTCAGAACCGTTCGTTATATGCATTCAAATTTTCTCAGAGTATTGCGTTGCTTTGTAAAAACTACTATATTTTAAAATTCTTTTTATTCTGTCTGCTTGAGACAACAGCTTAAGTGTTTCTGTTATTTGAGCTGAGTTGACAAACAAAAATAGTGAGCCGAAACAAAATATTTGCAGTAATGAATTAGGCCTCTAAACACACATAATCTACAAAACCTCTCACTATTCTAGACACACGATCAAGAACAGTTTAAACGACGCTCACACGCGCTGGCCGCGCTCCTTAGCTGGGTAGGTGGTGGGGGTAGGGAAGCCCAAGGTATACACCAACACCATACACAAGCACTCGCAAGATGATAATATTTTTCATTCTGAGGTTTATCTCAATCTCAAATATTTGTAAATTTACAAGACAATGTCTGTAATCCGGTACAGAAGTTGTATTGTAATTTTACAGAGTATGTCAATATTACGGGCAATATGTTGTAAAATTACAAGTTTTGGTTAAATTACAGAAATGTTGTCATTTTACAGGAAAAAGTATGGTAAAGTTACCACATTCTGTAAACTGACACTCATTTTCATGTAATTTTACAGAGTTCAGTAAAATTACAGATTTTCTGTGATGTACAGTACAGAAAATTTCGGCAATTTTCCAGAAATGAGTCCAGTAACATATTTTGTTCAATGTTGAACACCTGTTTGTCGTCACATAACGTAGCAAATGAAATTATGTTTCATAGTCAGACAAAACATGAAAACTTCTAGAAAAACGCTGGAAGTAGAATGAAAATCCCCGAATCACCAAGAGAAAGGGATCGAGTGCAAGCCGGTATATCTGCACGAGACGCCTCACAGCGCAGTATGGATAAGGCATCTGCTTCCCAATCCGAAGGTCCAGGGTTCGATACCACCAAGAGTAAAGACGATTTCTTCTGAAGGAAGTTGTTTCAGGGTGGATTAGACAGGAAGCATAGGACCGTCTATATATTTATTGGTTTTGGTGATCCTTCTGTTCTAAAATTTTACAAGTAAAAGTCTGTAAATATTTTTCCGGGTAAAGAGAAGACATATTTTTCCATACATTTGGAGGATGAAATTTTACATGTTTCTGTAATTTTACAGACTATAGTAATTTCACGGGAAAAGTCTTGGCACTAGCTATGCCAAGACTTTACCTGTAAAATCTCACCAAAATGAACAGTGCAGTCAAAAAATTAAATTTAGGTTGACTCAGGCACGGTCATTGCAAAGGGTATTACCGGGTATTACCTGGTATTACGGGGTATTACTGTGTATTACTGGGTATTACATGGTATTACATGGTATTACTGGGTATTACTGCGTATTACTGGGTATTACTAGCCATGGCGTACAGGGTATTACTGAAGTGAATATCCCCTCGGGTGCACTGTGAGAAAAAACTACAATTTAACTACAATTTTTTACCGTTATTTCGAAGTGCTATAAAATATTGTACTAAAATTCTACCCGGTATAGGGTAGATTAGTGATGAACGGCAACGAAAATCGTAAGCTGCTAATTCAAAACCGTTGTTTAGTTGTATGAGGTACGGTTTTTCTCACAGTGTGGTCACGGTGCGAATTTCAGTGGTGTCATCTCTTTCTTGAGCGTTTCACTGAAGCAGAGCTTTGCTAGAACGCACACTGTAAATCTGAGAGTCATGTTTCTGACTGAAATTGAGCGAGGCATATAACGTTGCCCTAAAGGAGTGAGGAAATTCTATATCGCTCATTTGGAGTGATAAGCCTCACTCAAATCGAGCGAGATCACGAGATATCGCTCGTTTTGAGTCATAGAAGCGACTCAAAAGGAGTGATATTTAATAATATGACTCCCCAGGAGTGACAAAATTTGGGTCACCAATCTCGCTCCCCTGAGAGCGAGATTTCTGACTCCTCGATTTACAGTGCAGACTTTAGAGGTTTCTCTTTCCCTCCGTGTTGGCTCGACTCCGCCTACCCCCATCACGAAAAACCATCCCCCTCTCCAGGTGATTTTAGGTGACAAGTCGAGCATTACCAAAGCAACTGAAATTTCAATTCAAATTTACAGAAAATCTGTAATTTAAATTTCTATCAAACTTTCAGAGTGAGTATACAAGTTTACATACTATAACTGTAGGAACACTGGTAAAACAAATGTGCAATAGTGCACACTTAAAGTGTACTTCCTGGCACTTTGCGCATTTCATGGTGTTTAAACATATTGCACACTACGTGGTGTGCAAAGTTTAGACTTTTGGCAAGTGTGCAAAGTTTACACTTGGTTGTGGAAAATTCTTAATCATAGTATAGCAAAAGGTATACCAAGTGTCGAAATGTTGCACACTACGTGGTGTGCAAAGTTTAGACGTTTGACAAGTGTGCAAAGTTTGCACACTTCGTGATGTTTAGTTTTGCTCGACACCAGGAAGTGTGCAAAGTTTGCACATTTGAAAAGCACGCCAATTGGTGTGCAATATTCTACATTTGTTTTACCAGTGTAACATTATAAAATCCTTGGAGCAATTTTTTTCCCCCGTAAGGGGCCGTGTAAAACAATTGACAGACGTTTCAAAGCGATTTTAGAAGGCAACTCCGTTGCCTAAAAATTAAGAGAAATCAATGAAAACCACTACAACAAAGAAGGAAACACCTGGAATCAGCTATAATTAGCCGAAATTGGCGTTTTATGTCGACAGAAACAGTTAGAAATAAAAAGATATATGGATGGGAATCATTGAGAATCAATTATTCCGGGAATCATGTGTACACTTTAAAGGGGAGTGGTCGGCCCCTCGGCTGATAGTCAAAATCAATTTCCGCTTTGGGTACGCGTCTCGGTGGCGTAGTGGCGCGCATGCCGGCCACCGGCACTCAAGGGCTGGGCTTCAGATCCCAGTGGTAGCGTATTTTATTTGCAGCTGTTGGCAAAGAGCTGCCAGTTGCCAGTATACTGAATCGCATCCTCAAAGTGATTTCTGTTTAGCATTCCGGTCGGTGAACAAACCTGGGGTTACTTTTGACCTGGTTCTCTCAAGTCAAGTCATGAGAACTGCCTGGGCCTGGACGCGGGCGCGTGCGCGTTGAGAGCAGGGCGGCCGGCCCGGCCAGTGCGAGGTGCGAGGCCGGCTCCGCCCCACCCCACCCCGCCCTGCCCCTCTCGGCCGACTCGTACAATGAGGGAGGATTGCGGTCCAAGAATTAACCAGGACGTCCGAAACCGAAGCTTTTCGCGTATGGCGCCCTGGTGCAGGGCCTCGGCCCGGGGATCCGACTCGCCGGCCTCGCCCACAAGAGTGTCCGGTCCGCCTCGCTCTCCGCTCCTGGTCGTCACGGCACGAGCCACCCCTCGGGCTGGCAGCCTGGGCACGGGCAGCTTCGCCCGCCCCTTCCTGCCCCGTATCCAGGCTGCCAGTTTCTGTTAATAAGATTTTGAGGCGGGCTGGCCGCTGTCGAGCTGGCGTTGGGCTGCTGGTCGGGCCGGCGGGGCTGGACCAGGCTGGACAACACTGGACACCGCCGGACAACGTCCGGAACGCAGATAGGGCGCGTGGGCCGAGCCGAGTCAGGCAAACCAGTGTACATATCAGTGATCACTGATCAAATCATTGATTTAGTGATGTCCACATTTAGGCCTCTTGCTTCCCATTATTCCATAGTACAAAACCAATTCAAAATAAGTAAGATTTTTGATTCCCCGTTCATTTTTCCCAATTGTTTTTCGCAGATGATACGAAGGTATCAGCCTGCTTGTTTTCCAATTATATATCATTCCATTATTTTGGCCCCCGAGAGGAGAGCCTATTGCATTCGCCAGAAAGTTTTTTGTTTTTTCTTTTTATGCACGAAGTAGCCTTATGGTTAACTTCGGTTAACTTCGTGCCTACCAGGATTTCCTGAAATCGTATTTTTAGTCATAAGTTCCAAAAGATTCCTTTTCCATAACATGATTTCCCAAGATATTTTCCCCAGTTAACACCTGGACCTAATACAGGGTGTTACCGTTCATTTGGGCCAAAAGTATAGGGTGGGTAGAGCATGCATAGGCGATCATTTTGAACTGTATACTAGTGGACGCAAAAGTCGAACAACGCGGATTATTAGGTGTCTGTGATTATTTCCGCCGCTTGGAAGGTAGGCAGTTCATCACACGTGCTTGCAGGGCGGGTTGCCAGCACTACGGCGCTGCAGTGCATGCGTGTCGGCTGCACGTCACTGACGAGGCCAGGCCAGAACTCGCCGAAGGGCCGGCGTCAGCCGACAGAGCCACCAGGTAACGTCGTCATCAGTCGCATCTCAAATTGGAACGAAGCAGACGACTCGCAGTGCCACAACGCTGTAAGTGCAGGCTACCCGCATTGCGCGCGCGCGTGATGCGATTTTTTTTAAAAATATATCTGCATGTTTATATAGTTACATTTCAAATGTACGAAAAAGTACATAGCCAGTTTAGAGTGCAGGGAAGGAGGACGGTGGCCGGGGACCTGTTCATTCAAGTCATGAACAGCAATGTAAAGTGGAAAGGTACAAAAGCGTTCCTCCTAAGGATGTACAGAACATTGTACCTCCGCCCCGAAGGTCCCCAGGGTGGTACAAATTTGTTCCTTAGTCAAGTTACAAAAGTTATGTACCTTATAGCAAGGTACACAGTGAGCGCTGTGCGTAGCGGGTGGCCTACCCAGCACGGCTGTCCTCTACCCTGACGTGTACCTCTCTAGTGCGAGCCGTTCGCTGCGCTTTGCCTACCCAGCACGGCTCCTCTGTACCATATCGTGTACCTCCCGAGCGGAGCGGGCGGCCCCTCCCTCTCTTCCCTGTCACCTTTCTGTCCCCTCCCTCTCTTCCCCGTCACCCCTCTTCCACTTCCACTCTCAGCCCGTTACTGACTTTTCATACCCCTTTGTCAGTATTCCTGCTGCTTAAAAACCTTTATAAGCTACTGACAACAATAGTACGAAAGAATTCCTTTTTACGTTACTGACAGTTTCATCTTTAATAAGTAGATTACTGACAAAACTATACAGAATAACTAAAGAATTTATCAGTAATCCTGCTGCGTAAAAACGTAGGTATTTACTAAGAATAAAATCAGTTGAGGTCTGAGAGTGTCCCCTTCACCCCTCTCTCTTTCCCTAATCACTCATTCCCCTTCCCCCTCCTTTTCTTCCCCCAGTACTCCCTCCTCTTCGAGGCCTCGTGAGTAGCCGTGTAAGTCCTCATGGCAGTGAGATACGCGTTTTGTCTGGCAGTGCCGGGAAGTGAACTCCAGCCATACCAAACTCAGCGCTCACGCTTCGGTGCCGAACCAACTGAGCTACGGAGCCACGTGCGGGGTAGACGTTCCGGGCCGCACCCTATTACAAAGCTGCCTGATGTCCCCTGCCCCTGGAACCCGCCCCTCCTCGTGCCTGCCACCCCCTCCACCTCCTTCCGAGGCGTGTCGGCAGGCTGTCAGATACCACTTTAGGTACAGCGTAAGGTACAACAGCCCCAGGGAGAGTAGGCAGCCAGCCCGGCAGTCTTTAAGGTATAAATGGGCTGCGAAGCGGAAGAGGATGACAAGTCCAAAACCTATACTTTTCAGGAAATCGAAAAAACTATTCACAATTATTAAAAAAAAATGCTATGATGTAAATGGGATGTGCTTTCATATAGGATATTACTGCCACCTTTAAGTTTTTCAATGACCGTATCTGAAAAATACGGTGTTTTCCGAGACCAACTCCGTAGTTTATTCACTGTGATGAAACTTATTTGAAAAAAGTTGAAATATAGGCTCATCACTGCAAATGCAAGAGTGAGACATCTCATCAAAAAGGAGCGAGATTTTTTCTCTTGCCCTAATTAGATGAGAGTTTATTATTGAGAAAGAATTTACAACATCACTCAAATTAAGCGAGAGAAAGGAAAATAGTTCTCACTCAAAAAGAGCGAGGTTTCCCAATCATCGCTCAAATAGGGCGAAATTTTTGAGATTATTGCTTTAATTGGGCGAGTAAACCGAACCTCGCTCATAGAGTGAGAGAAAATTTCTCGCTCTCCTGAGGGCGAGAATCCTCGCTCTGGTATTTACAGTGATGTGAAATATACGGTCATAGGTATAGTACGGACGGACCCGAGGACGGACCGCACCGGACCGCACCCAATAAAAACGGTCCGGACCTGGTCAAATATTAACGGGAAAAAACCGTACTTATTACCGTGGAAATTTCTGGGAGTGTATGGGAAGCAAAAGGCCAAATTGTTTGCATTAATGATCACTGATTGATGCAGTATGTATCAAAAATTGATTATTGATATGTACACTGCTTATCCCAGTGATCATTGATGTACCCCGATGAATCGGTGCACCATGTACACGTTATTTTAGTTTTCAGAGTTGCTATCTCTCTTCCTGCATTTTGCGGTTCATTTCATACCTAATCATCGCCAATACTGTAGCAAGTGCAGCAGGCGACGCGGGGAGCGAAGAGCCACAAGCGGAGGGCGGGGCGGTTCCCTGCCGCGCCGCGCGGTCAGTGGACGCCATCTATGGCCGGTCTGGAGAAGTTCTGCCGGCGCTTGGCGCGGCGCAGGGCGTTGCAGTCTCCCGCTCCTTCTCCTGCTCCTGCACCCTGGCCTGTTCTCTCGCCCTAGAGCGACTCGCTGAGGTGCGTTGATCGGAGCCCATGTCCAGTGGCGCCCACAAGGTACTCTAGGTACCCTGTAAAAAATAGTGGTGTAGAAAAACAAACATTTCTCGAACGACTGCCTTGTAAACGTACTACAATTTCTGTACACAAACAAAGCGGTTGTTTAGACACACCTTTTTCTGCATCAATTCAAAACATTACTTTGGTCGTTATTTTTACAACTTTTGCTGTTATACAACTCGATACCTCACTGCAAGAGTAGCCTATCTGGTGTCGGTGCGTTAAAAGTAGCCTATCTTTACCGTGGCCAACAGGACTAGCCTATCTCTCCTAGCTCGTTTCAGACTAGCCTAAGTGACTTTTTCGAGCAAACTGAGATTTTGGTGGAAATATCCGTTTCATGAAAATCCACGTCGAATGGTATATGTCTCTCATTTTGCTCCAAAAAGTCACTTAGGCTTGTTTTAAACGAGTCAGGAGAGATAGGCTAGTCCTGTTGGCCGCGGTAAAGATAGGCTAGTTTTAACGCACCGACGCCAGATAGGCTACTCTTGCAGTGAGGTATCGAACTGTGCTTTTGGCCAAAATGATCGGAAACATCCTGTAGTTTCGCAATTGAACAAAATTTTGTTATTTTACAATGTTTCTTGTAATTTAAAAGTTTTTATTTGTTAATTTACAACTTTTGTTGATAGTCAACAACTTCAAATCTGTAATTGAACAACAGTTGTTTTTTTTTTACAAGTGCCGTTGTGTTTGTACTCAACGATGTTGTTCCGGAACAACGTGCGTCAATGAAAAACTTAACAGCAAATTTCCAGTTAATTTACGGCTGAATTTTTCATGGTGCAGGGAACTTGCCCAGGTACATTGAGCTATACAGGTACAAAGAAGGGTGTAAGAAGGAGGGGAAAATAGGTAGAAAAAGAGAGAACTAAGGGAAAGGAGAAAGAGGGCGAAAAGACATCTTAATAAAAAGCGCCTACACTGTAAAATTCTTACGAAGAAAGTTCTTCGCAGTGTTGCGAAGAATTTGGCTGCTCCGCAAGGTTTTAACAGTGTAGAAACCCTTATAAAGGAAGGTACACAAAGGGTTTTGCCCAGGTACATTGGAAAACTTGTGGACGTCACTGTCCATGTCCCCCCTCCACACACTGCGAAACGCTTCGCAGGGACGGGGCGTGCCTCCGCGAGCTCGTTTTCTCTGTTTGAAGTACGCAATGTCCCGTGCGGTCTAGTCACCCCCCCCCCCCAACCCCCCACCCGCGGCCCTGTCGTTAGAACGAAGTTGCCGCGTCTCTTCTGGGAAAAGGGGAGGGTGAGGGGGGGGGGGGCGGGCAGGGGGCGCAGGAGGGCGTCTCCAGGGGTGATAACAATTTATGGAAATGCGGCTGTCTTGCGCCTCGCTCAAATATACTAGTTTACTAGTTTTTAATTGCTTCACGTGGAATGAGCCCCGGAGGACAAAATGAGTAAAGTGCACGCCTGCACGGAGGGGTGCATAGATGTGCGGGATGGGTTCGGGAGATCTTCCTTCAAGGACGAAAATCGACGAATGATTAAAATTTGTAAGACAAGTGGGGGATAGAGCCTTTCGAACTGTCAAAAACGTGGCGAACAAGCATTGTAAAGCAGCTGGGAGCTCCGCAATATGCTGGAGTCTTTGTTCGTATCTCAAACAATGTAGTTCGTAACAGTTCGCATTCTTACGAACTTTTTCGCCCTACAAACTAAAGAGTTTGTAAGCTGAGAAAAAATACTTTGAGATCTGCCAGGTACTTTACAACTTACAAATGTTTCTTTTGTAATACGAACTATCTCTTTGCAAGGTTTTATCAATACGGGCACACGGGCACGCACTGCCTGGTAGGTTCGGGGGCTCTCTCGCGGGGTCGTTTACAAGCGAAATTTGTCCCCTGGTCCAGCTTAGAGACAAGGTCGTCCTGGTCGCAGGAGTAATCGTCATGAGTTACGCGAAGGGGCCGGGCCGGGCCTTCCCTTGAGACCGCACGCGCTTGCACCACAGTTTTACGGCAATTTAAGAAAGTCATAATTTGGTTCGGGGCGCGTGTTCCTCACAGCATCGGCACACTGTGGCGCATTATTGGGAATGATGCCATGACGGTGCCATGAGGAACTCTACTGGCCTCACCCTCCATTCGGCACACGTATACGAGAGCACGCATTCTCCTGTGGCGTTGTAGTAGTTCATCCATTATAGAAATCACTCGGAAAATTCTAAATAATTGGGCGGTCGTTTTAGACCGACTTTGTAATTATTTTTGGTAATTGTGGATAAGAACAGCACGAATGAGTCTTGACTCATATCTGTAAGCTGCTGCGTGTAATAACCCTCCATTTTCCCCTCGCCGTCTACTGCGCTAGATACGCCCCTGGACGTTTGAGATGGACCCCGGCTTAATTGCAGGGGAAAAGGGGTGGGCGCGCGGGGTGCGGCGCGTAACCTCAAATGAAATGTGGGACTATCGGTCGTTAAATGAATCAAGGCCCTCGGATGGGAGGAGGTCTTACCGATGGGGAGAAAACTTTGGCATTTATTCCAAGGAGTTTTTGGAAGCTGCAGAGTAGAACTGAGCGGCGTCTGCCCGCGCGCGTTGCGAACTCGTGAAGGTGAGTGCGAGAGAGGAGAGCAAGGGGGGCGTGGAAAGGAGCAAGGGGGAGAGAATGAGAGAGAGGTGTGGGGGGGGGGATATAGAAGAGAATAAAAATACGAAGGCAAGGTAGGCGATCTTCTAGACTAGTTTTGAGCACACTCTTAAAGGCTAAGTGTGATTTTCACTGTAAGCTACAGTGAACCCTGCATCACTGCGGCTAACGGAGTTGACTGGATCTCATTTGTGTGTGTGTGTGTGTGTGTGTGTGTGTGTGTGTGTGTGTGTGTGTGTGTGTGTGTGTGTGTGTGTGTGTGTGTGTAATTCGCAAAGCATGGTTCACTGTGAAAAATATCCTCGTAAATTTACGACATTTTTTGTAATTTTGATTTACAAAATATGTCGTAAATTTACGACTTTTATCATGGAAAATTTTCCCGTAACCCTTACGAGTATTTTCCACAGTGTTTGTGCGAGAATTTGGATTATTTTGCGCGCGTTTGCGCATTTACAAATTAGTACGCAGAGCTTTATGCAAATAATTTGAATAATGTTTATACATATCAAATGCACTACACTTGTATACAAAACATGTGAAAATATTTTGTGCATTTGAACGTAAAACTTTGAGCAAAAGAAGTGCACACTGTAAAACCAACTACGTAATTACTATATATGCTCTTTCTTGAGCGTACAATGAACCACGCTCTGAGGGTGTTTCTCTTCATCTCGGCCAAAAGTAAAGGGTGGCTGGAACATGCATAGACGATCATTTTTGAACTGTATAGTAGTGGGCGCAAACGTCATTAGATGTTTGTAATTAGGTCCGCCGCCTGGAAGGTAGGAAGTGCATCACACGCTCTTGCAGAGTAGGTTGCCTGCACTTCGGCGCTGCGTATCGGCTGCACGTCACTGACGAGGACAGAGCTTTAAAGGGCCGGCGACAATCGACAGAGCCACCAGGTGACGCCGTCATCAGCCGCATCTCAAAATGGTGTGAAGCAGACGACGCACGGACGACTCGCAGTTCCGCAACGCCGTAATAGGCAACCCGCACTGCGAGCGCTCGCGATGCACTGCCTACCTTTCAGGTGGCGGACCGAATTACCAAAATCCTAATTATTCGCGTTCTTTGACATTTGCGCCCATTTGTGCGAGAATTTTGGATTACTTTGTGCGCATTTGCCCATTTACATATTAATACAAAAATACTCAGATTTTCTTTGTCAAATTTCGATGTTCGTTAACATTATGCATTAAATCTTGAAATTTCCACCATCGTGGCCCGTTTTACATCTTCTTTTATACATTGCATACTACTAGAGGATGAAGGAATAACGCGGAAACTGGAAAGCAGTTGCTTCGTAACTTACAAAGAAAGAGGCACTTTGTAAAAGAATTTCTTCGTTGTCTGCGAAGCACGAGCTTTGAAGCCTGATACGAATAATTATCTCTTTTTTATTCGTAAGTTACGAAGCAAATGCTTTGCAGTTTACGAAGGGTGAGAATACTTCGCAGAACTTTAGCACAAGCTTCTTCCCGCAGTTGTGGCGATCACCAGCTCCAGTGGCGCCAAAATAGGGGTCGCGGGGTTGCAGTTGCAACCCCGCCGTTGAGAGTAAAAGGGAGTTGAGGGTGAGTAAAAGGGAGAAGGGAGAGTAAAAGGGGGGAAGAAAAGGTTGCAACCCCGCCGTTGAGAGTAAAAGGGAGTTGAGGGTGAGTAAAAGGGAGGAGAAGGGAGAGTAAAAGGGGGGAAGAAAAGGAATGATAGAGGGAAAGGGAAAGAGGCTGGAAAAAGGGTAAAAGGGAGGTAAAACGGTTAAAAAGGGAGGTAAAACGGAGTCAAAGGAGTGACGAAAAGGGACTTGCAACCCCGCCATCAAAAAGAATTGGCGCCACTGACCAGCTCGGCTCAGCTTCACATGCGCTATGCGCGTGCTATGCGCTCCATGCAGCACTGGAGCACTGGTCTGAGGGTGAGGCCTTACACGGCTGTGGTGCACTGCTCGTCCCCAGCCCCAATTCCTCCTCCCCCTCTGCGTCTCCTCTTCCCCATTTTCCAACGCCTTCTCTTCCAATTCATTCTCTCCTCGGGGAAAGGCACCTTTCCTCCAAAGAGGCAGTAGACCGGGTCTGCCTCTGCGCCCGGCTGCGCCCTGCTGCGCCCCGCTCTCTCCACCCCACCCGCCGCTCCACCCCGCCCCGCCCAACACCGCCGTTTGGGATTTTCGAATTAAAAGTTGGGCACATAAACACGCATGTTAAGGCAGGTGGTGCGGTCCAGATTGAGCGAGGAGAAGTAGGAGAAGGCGGAGGCGGTGGAGGAGGAGAGGAAAAGGCTCTAATAGGCAAGCTGGCCGATTGCAGTCTAAGTTGTGACGAGCGCGCACGCTCGCGCACGCACGCGCACGCACGCACGCACGCACGCACACACACACACACACACACACACGCACACACACACGCGCGCACACACACACACACACACACTCTCTCTCTCACACACACACACACACACACACACGCGCGCGCGGGCTTTGGTAAACCGAGGCAAAACAACAGAAAGGCGTGAAGCTGTGCTGTGCCACGCACCCCGGGCCGGGCTGGGCTCGGTTGCGAGAAGAATAAAGGGTAGAGGACGAGTTGTGCGACACCTCGGGGTAGCTCCGGGTGTGCCGGCACACCCCCGCGCCGGTGAGCACGTCTCAGGGAGACGGCCCGCGTGTGGGGACTGGCAATGCGGGGCCCGCCCCGCCCCTCCGCCACCCCGCCAGTGGGCTGGTCCTTGTCCCGGTGTTGTTGGTGTGTTGGCAGAGCTCGGGCCGCCATAACGTCAACTCATGTTTATCCCCACCATCTTATGTTTCATACCTAAATGCCCCGTACGCGCGCGCGCCTGCACCGGTGCGTGCTGCACCGCTGTGCCGCCCTGCTCGGCCAGCAGCCCCGCAGCCTCAGGCAGCGCAAGTCGCAAGAGATTTTTCGAGGGATTTCACTTGCTGGGTAACATTTGAGCGCGAGGTGTGCGTGTGTGTGTGCCCGGGGCCGAGCTGTGCGGGGCGGGGCGGGGCGGGGCGGGGCAGGGCAGGGCGGGGCGCTTCCCTAGGCATCGCTGTCGCTCAGCGGGACGTATGCACTCCAAACGAGACCCCAAACCTCTTTTGGCCCTGGGAGCAAGGGGTCGTCAACTCTGATATTCCTCCGTACACAAAACTAATATTACCTTCATATTACTTCAATATTACCGATATTACCTTCATATTACATCAATATTACCGATATTACCTTCATATTACATCAATATTACCCATATTTTTGCCAATATTACATCAATATTACCTCAATATTACCCATATTACCCACAATATTACAATATTACCCTAATATTACTCTGATATTACTGATAATACCAATATTCCTCCGTACACGGCGAAAGGCAGATGACGACCCCTCGCCTGGGAGGGTAATCAATAGCCCCTTTCAGCATTAACGAAGTGAAGAAAAAGGCGAGGAACAAAAGACCGGAATACCGGAAACAGTTGCCTTTCATAACCCAAAAGTTTCATGAAAACTTTTAGAAAATGTAAACAAAATCAAAGCGGTATTTGACACTGTGAAAAATAGTCGTAAGGGAAAATTTTCAACGATGTGCAGTTGTAATATTACCATTGCAAATCTTAATATGACAAGCACTACATATCGGCTTGAAATTCATTCACGAGCAAAACAGGTCCGTCGTAAATTTTCAACATATTTCGTAAATCACGATTTACAAAATTTATCGTAAATCTACAAAGATATTTTTCACAGTGGACCTACATTTTATTTAAGAGTTTTTGGCACATTTGGGTGATATAAAAGCAAGTTTCCGGTCTGTTGTTCTTCACCTTGTTCCAGGGGCGGATCTAGCTTACAGCTCAGGAGGGGGCAAAACGTGCAGGTTGCCTTTTTTCAGGGAACCCTCAACAAATCGACTGAAAATGTAATGCTTTAGAATTTCATGTTCCCAATGAAACTGAAACTTTTTAGATTGTTTTTTAAGGGTCATTTTTTTATATTTTAGGTTGAAGTAGGTGTCAAAATAGCGCGGGTCCTGTAGGAATCGTTCAAAAACTGCACGCTAAAGCGGGGGTTAACAATAACAGTATATGAAATGAGGTATTTTACGAATTAGAAGAACAAGAGGAATATCGTCTGCTCCCGGACCATAACATACAGCCTCGACCAATCAGAGAGGGCTTCTCTCGTGGCCCGGTCCAGAGAGCCCTTATCTGATTGGTCGAGGCCTTGGTTTTTTTCTTTCTTTTTTTCTTTTCTTTTTTCAGTGTACTCGACAGTTATTCACTTGCAAGTTGCAAGTGCTCAATGAGGTGAGCGCTTACAAATGAAACACTGCTTACACGTGACTAGAGGAGTTTTACACTTAGAAGTGTTAAACAGTTGCAAATTTAGTTTAACAGTGTAATGATCCCTTATAGTTATCAACCACAATCCAATAATGAAGCGTTAATTTTTCAATCATTTTCTTGCAAAATCCCCAGTAAAATCCTTTTAATTGACTTTGAGTCACACCCACCGAGGAATATGTTTCCGAAAATAATCACTAAACTAGTATCCACATGTCTTGATCACGACGTCATGTCATTAAAACTAGCGCATGACAATGCTGGCATCTGCTAGCATCTTGAATCCCATTAATTACGAAAATCGTTTAAACCTTGACCTAAACAACAATCTATCACCATTAACGGCTTACCGCTTCTCCCCGCCCTCCCCCCCAACGAAATTTTGCATTTGTGCTTTGTTTGTGGAAGTGAAGGATGTGTTGCTCGCCTCTTCGGCGCAACATAGTTACAACGGCGTGAAAACGCATGTCTATGTCTTGTCTATTCGTTGAATTGTGTGTGACTTCTGTGCCTTCTCTCCATGAACGACCCAGTAAGATTCCAATCGATTTCAAATCATATTGCGATTATTCCACCAATAGCACTCCAATCATTCCGACTTAACTCCAATCAAATTCTACCTATTCCAGTGATGTTAGAAAAGTAGGCAGAAGTTCGTACGCACGCACCTGTGTGCGGAAGACGGATATCTCCGCCTGCCTGCTAGGCAACATGTATTCTCATGGATGGAGTTTGCCTAGTAGGTACGCGGAGATACCCGTCTGCCGCACACAGGTGCGAGCGTACGGTCTTCTGCCTACTTTTCTAATATCACTGACCTATTCCGATTGTACTCCGATATTCTCATCACTCCGACTATCTTCCAATAATCAAATTTGAAAACTTCCGATCACACTACAATCAAAATCCGATCTTTTCCACCATTCCAGGCAACCCCATATCATTCGGCGCGGTCATAACTAATCGGCTTTTATTCAACTAGTCATGTCTAATCTTTTCAAGTAATCTATAACGCTAGTCGATGTGAGCGTGTTTTAGCAGGAATAAGGTGCTCCTCGCCTGTCGCTCATGATTGGGGTACGCAGTTGGGGGGAGGGGTAGGGGGTGAACCACCACCCGACCGAGAGGCATGCATTCAAATGGCTTGTTTTCCTCAGCAGGCGCCGCATCGCTTCTCTTTACCCCTCTCGCCTTCTCTCTCTCTTTCCGCTCTCCTTCGCTCGCCCCTCCCTTCGCTAGCTGCTATTGTAGCCTGGCGGTGCTGCTGTGGTCCGTTTTGATGATAACTCGACGTGCTGGTTGGGTCGGGAAGGGCCAGGTGCAGGCGCTGGGCCTGGTCCCCATCCAAGGAAGCCTCAGCCCAGACCTGTACTCAGTAGCAACTCCGCACAGTGTCCGAGCGGGGGAAACGACTTGGGTGATCCGGCTGAGAAGGATTGGTAGGATTACCAGAGGTGATCCGGTCTAATCCGAGGAAATTTGGATCAAAGTTAGGGTGATCTGGGCATTTTTTGGATGGAAACCGACAGTTATCCGAGGGGTATTCCGGGTAGTCCGGGCTATCTGAGTAACCCTTATGAAAAAGATTGAGTCCGAACTACGTCCGAAGGACAGTCCGTAGTTAGCCGTCGGACAGTTCCAACTCTATCCATCGGACCGTTCCAGAAAACTTAAAAAAGTTACAAAATCAGCAAGATTTCGGACAGTCCTATGCCACTTACACGGACATGCATGGGACAGTCCGGAGAATAGAGTGACCAGGATCTACCTGCATATTTATACATTGTAATTATTTTTTAAAATTGCGATTCATAAATGGAAAATATTTTTCGTGGTCCCCTATACAGCACTCTCGGAGTACTCTTTCCCTCTCTTCCGCCACGTGGTTCATATACTTCAGTTTGTACTTTACTAAGGAAGATATACTTTACCGGAAGGAGAGTCGAACCTGGGACCTTTGAACTGCGATCCCATCACGTTACCCGCTGGACCACGGGGACAACTGGAGAACTCGGTCCCAGCGTCCCCGGGTCATTCCAGAGCCGCGCTCCCGGCCATGTTAAGCCATTTCCCAGAAGGTTGACGGCTGGGCTGACTGCGGCAGTGGCGGCTGTGGTCCGTGCATGAGGGGTTTCCGAGAACATATTTTGATCTCGGCTTTTTATTTCGGTCCCGGTTTCCCTTCTTCAACTAAAACTTTTCCTTCATTTTACATTTACTCTGCCTTTTGTGGCGTATACAAAAGCATCGAGGGAACCAAAGCGCAATTGACAGAGTAAGAAAATTCCTACACATTTATAAAATTTATCCGTTTGTTACGCTGTAAAGGAACCTTCCAATACAAGAGAATAGGAAAAAATCCAACATTTTCACAGTGAAATTATTGGCTTAAAGTTGATCTATTTTCTTCGTCTCGTTCTCGTTTTTATTTATTTTTTTATAAACCTATTTCGCTTTTTCGTCCGCGAAGTGTTGCGCCTGACGGACAGTCCGGGACGTGGTCCGTTCGAGGGGCTCGGCAGGCCAGTCGCCCTTCCCGCGGACACCGCCGGACCTGTCCGGCACCCGATGCCTGACTGAAGTCAAAATGAGGACCAGTCCGGTACGGACTCGGCCGGAGGAGGACACCCCACGGACTAGTCCGCAAGTAAAAGGGCACTGTCCGAGACAGAAGGCAAATTCTGGAACTGTCCTCGTCGGTTTTCGGAACGAATCGCTTTTGAAAGGGAATTCGGTTAACACCGAAACCTTGAGTGGGCAGCCTTTATCAAGGGGTCATCAACTCTGATATTCCTTCGTACTCGAAACTGATATTACCCCGATATTACTTCAATATTTCCGATATTACCCCCATCCTCATATTACATCAATATTACCCATATTACCCACAGTATTACCCCAATATTACAATATTACTCTAATATTACTGATAATACCAATATTCCTCCGTACACGGATAAAGGCAGTTGACGACCCCTCGGCCTCTATACATGCCTGTACAGCTGTTGCCTACATGTACAAAATTTCGTTTCCTTCACGAACCAGATTTTTTTTTTTTTTTGCTCGCTTCGCTCGCGATCTGGTAAAGCATTGAGCACGTACAGGTGAAGCCGATGCGCTCTAAGTGCGTTTTACTAAGAAATAAAATCCCGTTTTGCTTTGCTCGCGGATATGGGAACAATCGAGGTCTATTGTAGACAGGCATGCAAAGGTGTATTATTTGCTCTAGATCTCAGAAACCAGAAGTGATAGGCAAAAACCGTGGGCATATTTGGAATCCTCATGAAATTTCACGTGGGGGTGGGCTACCTACAGTGCCGCTGGTTACAGAAATAGTCAGCCATTTTCTAATAAGAAAGTAGAAAAAAGGACAAGGAAACGCTTTGAAACCATGATCAACATTTACGCTTTACCCAGGATATTGTAATTTTGTCATTCTTAATGTGAGAAAACTGAGATATCCATTCAAAACCTGAACACAGATATGAATTCAGCGTGTTATTCTGTGTGCATTTCACTTCTAGGGTTTCGAAGAAAGAGGGTCTATGAGGAACTTGCGCAGAGTGGCAGAGCGTAGCTGGGAACCAAAACAAAGCAGAAAGCGTTGTCTAAATAATTCACATTCCGGGCGTAAAACATGATTTAAAGTGATCCCAATGAATGTGCAGCCCTAACAGACACATGCTTTTGACAAAAGCAACGCAAGAATTAAATCTAAACCAAGATTTAAGCCAGTTCTATGCGTAGGTTATGGTGCTTTGTTTTGGTTCCCACTACGCTCCGCCACTCTGCGCAAGTTCCTCATACCCTTGAATCATGCGGTCAACGGCAGACTGTTTTGTCATAGTTTCATGCAGAGCAATCGCTGCATATATGCAGGTATCTATACCTGGTCTCAGTTAAAAGGCGACGGTGCACTATGATGCTATTGTGTTCAGGACTTCATGACGAGGTTTCTGCACAGAAAATTTCTTCAGGACTCAGAATATGACCTTGGAATCAACCTACATGGTCGCGTTCTCTTGCATTAAGAAACACAAGAAAACAATGCAACGTTTGGATCATGGTCTCAAAGCGTTTCCTTGTCCTATTTTCTACTTTCTTATGAGAAAATGGCTGACTATTTCTGTAACCAGCGGTAGGTATCCTACGCCACGTAAAATTTAATGAGGATTCCAAATGTGCCCCAGGTTTTCGCCTATCACTTCTGGTTTCAAAACATCTCTTCATGCCTATTTTGACGACTGAGTTTCCACCCGCTGACCGTGCTTATTATCGAACAGATCGCTCGAAGCACCCGACGTGACATGCTGTAATGCAGCAGTTGTGAGTCAAATCCTCAATTTTTTGAAAGCGAACTTTTACAGCGACTCCAAAGTCAGTTTTCGGTTGTAGAAACTGACAATCGGCTGGAAAATGTACGGGATATCTGTGAAAAAAAAAGCAAAAGCGCAAAATGAACATTTACCCCTGAAGGTAAGCAATCTGTCAAACATCGCCCTCCCCCCTTCGACTGTCGCTGACGATTTCTGGCGTGTATCGCGTCAAAGCAAAAGAGAAAAGTGTGTTTAGTTCGATGTTTTGTGAATTTATTTAGCGTTATCGGCGCTAACGCGCTAATGGACAGCGATAGCGGCGCTGGTCCGAGGGGGCAACCACTCGAGAAATCCTGTGTACAAACCCTCGGAAATCTCGATGAAATCTTCCAAAATCTCGATGAAATCCTACGAAATAAAACTGAGAATTCTCAAGAAATATCATAAAAAATCTCACAGAAATCAGTGAAATCTCTTGGAACCTTGAGGAATCCCATGAAACCTCGTGAAATCTTTTAGAATTTTGTGGAATTTGGTATATATTTGTGAAATGTACCCGAATGTACCATATGAAACCTTTACAAAATCCGGAGAAATCTTTACGCAATCCATAGAAATCCCATATCATTAGAAATCCTGTGTACACAAACATAGGGAGTGGTTGCCCCCTCGCGCTGGTCGCTATAACGCTAACCGCCAGAAAAATTATTAGCGCGCTAACGCTAGCCCTAACGAAAAACCACGTTAGCGCCGCTAACGTTCTAGTTAGCGTTAACAACCCTGCCCCCTTTTTACTTCAAAGAGTACAGTGGCCAGGGAAAAAATGCTTTCAGACCCATCACATGGTAGCTCATTTCAAGGCTCTTTCGACAATGAATAAGAATATTGGAAAATAAATCGATACCTACAATGCAAACAAACGTAGTTCCCGAGCCCTGGTGCAGACTGACGTACTTCTGAGACCCTCGGGGCAAACTAACGTACTTCTGAGACCGTCGGGGCAGACTAACGAAGTTCCTATCTTTTTAACCAAGAACTACGTTAGTCTGCCCCAAGGGTCTCAGAAGTACGTTAGTCTGCCCTGAGGGTCCCAGAAGTACGTTTGTTTGCCCCGAGGGTCGGGAACTACGTTTATTTGCATTGTAGGTATCGAAATACCGTTTTTAGTCACCTCAAAAATTGAGCTAAATCGAGTGAGAAATTTTGGCCACACCAAAAGGTGTGGGACTGTCTCACACTTTGATTCCCAGAGCACTGGACAAAGCCCCCCGGTCCGGCCCGCGGTGGGCCCAGCTCAACTCCTTGACTTTTCGCCTTCTTTCGCAAACGAACCTGTTTCCAAAAGTGCGTTTCTGTTTTGCGGACAGAATTATCGGTCCAAGTGCGATGAGACTCCTTCGCCTCCCCACGAAATGTATTGCAACAGCGTGCCTCGTATGCAAAAGAGAGACGATAGGGGGAGGAGAGCGCGGCACGGCGGGGAGAGGAGGGGCTTCAGCAAACATAAGAAAGCGGTTGCTGGCACAGTGCTTTACGCTCAGAGCCTGACACCGCTATTTACTGCATATTATTCCAGAGAACGCAAGCAGAGCAGAGGCTGCCCAGCCCAGCGCGGCCCCGCCACAGCGCTGCGACAGAGTGCTGTGCGCGGTGTGGTTCGGGGGCTGCGAGAGAGAGAGAGAGAGAGAGAGAGAGAGAGAGAGAGAGAGAGAGAGAGAGAGAGAGAGAGAGAGAGAGAGAGAGAGAGAGAGAGAGAGAGAGAGAGAGAGGGGGGGGGGGGAGCCTGCCTTCCACCACTCTTTCCCCAACCCTCCTTATTCGCCTCCACTGCATGCACTTCTTTTTCACCCTCACGCCCTCACCCCCTCCCTCACACCTTCATGCCTCCCTCACGCCGAAACCCCCTCACCCCCTAAATTCCTTCCATTGTTCCTCTGGTCTCTCTTTGCTTCGGCCGCCGAGAATGACGGAGACAGGTGGATGTGTTCGTGTTTAGGGGGGAAGGCAGCCCCGGGCCCAGGGGCAAAATAGGGGAAGAGGAGGAGAGAGTTGTGGTTGTGGTTGGTTCACTGTTAAAAAATGTCTCGTAAATTTACGACATATTCGTAGTTAAGTTTCTCTGGAAACTCAGATGTGAGACAGTCTCACACCAAATGGTGTGAGGCAAAATACCTCACACCAAACGGTGTGAGGCAAACATACCTCACACCAAATGGTGTGAGACTCGTTGTGCCTCACACCAAATGGTGTGAGACCCTCTGTGCCTCACACCATTTGGTATAGGGAAGTATCACTCCATTTGGTGTGAGGCACGAGTCTCACACCATTTGGTGTGAGGCACAACGAGTCTCACACCATTTGGTGTGAGGTATGTTTGCCTCACACCGTTTGGTGTGAGGCATTTTGCCTCACACCATTTGGTGTGAGACTGTCTCACACCTGAGTTTCCAGAGTTGTTAGCGACATATGTCGTAATTTTACGAACATGTCGTAATTTAACAATGTTCATAAAATTTCATGAAACAAATTTTGCACTTGGAAAAAGTGAGTGTTCACAAACAACCCAACAATGTGGTTGTATTGAAACGACATGTGTTGCTAACAAACTTAACTACGAATCTGTTGTAACGTTACAACAAGTTGATAGGTACTTGTTACAAAATGGGCCATTGCGATTGAAATAAGAAGCGTTAGAGCGTCTTTGTTCAGTGTCACCAATCCAACAAATGCTGTTAAACCAACAACAAAGTCGTCACGTGCAGTGTCGTCAACTGACAACTGTTTTTAACATTGTTGTGCTGTGGGTGGCAGAATCTATGTTTCAGCTTCGTTATCAACGTAAATGCGCACGTAGTGAGAGGTTGAGCGAATAAGGTCCTATGGGATTTAAAGAGGAAGATGTTATGCTTCTTTTTAGGCACGAAGTGGCCTTATGGTTTTGTCTCAGCAGGATTCGATTTTTAGTCATGAAGTAGCCTTATGATTTTGTCAGCGGATCCGATTTTCTTTTTTTAAATCAGTGTGAGCAGATTTTTCTAAACGATTTTGAAAAGACTTGGGTAGAACTCAATCTGCTTAGTTCACTGCTGAAATGCCAGCCCAAAGAAGTGGCCAATTTTGAGAAATTTCGATCTAAAAAATCTCTGTTTCTATGGTAATCGACTTGTCACGGAAAACAGCGTGAAAACCGAGCTCATAGCTCGACCCTTTGGCGCGGCGCGCAGGAGAGGACCGTGGCCGGGGGCCTGTTGATTCCACTCATGCACAGTAGTTCAAAAAATAAAATTTCAAACAACGCGTAAGAATAAAAATGTAAAAGCAGTGTTCGATTGGCAATTCCACAACGAGCCTGCAGTGTTCAAAAATCAAGCTGATCGGATAATTTATAGTCAGAGCTAAAATTGGGCATGTGACTGCTATGCTCCTTGCTGCTGACGCTGATCGTACCCTGAGATAAACCAAGTTCAATAACATCACCCAAAAGGCTTAATTTTTGAGTAATTTCTACATAAACCATCATCCACCAAAGTATATTGTGAAGTGAAACAAAAACGCATGAACGTAATGGCGGCCCCACAATGGCCGTTACCGAGGCGGAACGCCTGCGACAAACTGAATAGGCCAACCCGCCAAGCACCCGTGTGAGGTGGCGGCCTACCCGGAGAGCACAAGCGCAGGGGAAAGCATGACTTCAATTCCTAGTAACCAAAATTTCGTTCTGTCACCTCCCGATGAGTTGATTGTTGGGGCTCCTTAACTTACTTCGTGCCTACCTACCACCGGGATTTCCTGAAATTGCTGAAATCTCATTTTTCTCATAAGTTTTGCAGCGTTTGGGTTGCCACCATCTCTTCTTCAATGCCTATTCCTTACCCACAATATTGATTTAAAAGGTATAAACAATCCTTAATTTTCGGAAATAATACAAATGTCACAATGCGCACACAAACCGGTTAGGGCAGGACCACGAAGGTGGGCCCAAAAGTGTCTAGTTAAAACATTGGCAAAAGTCAATTGCAAACGTTTCGAAAACTTTAAGGTCTACTTGAGTTAAATAAATAGAACTCACGGGCAATTCAGGGACCCTAATATCGATAATTATTCGAGAAGACTTTGGTGACGACCGGCTCGAAGTGTGAAACCGTGCCGCCAGTGCTGCTAGCGGAAAATGGAAACGCAGCCCCTTAGAACACATCGACCACCTTGGACCACCTATGCGGTTTTTGATTATTTATATTTTTCAATCGAGCTACATTGCATTTATTTCTTCCTTCGTGTGTGCCTCAGAAAAATTTCTAGTTCACCTGTGGCTTCTTACCCAAACCAGCCTAAGGTCGCGACTAAAGTCGCGACTGAGAATGCACAGGGATTTCAACGGCGACCAATCGCGACCTAGGCTGGTCTCACCACAGCCTCTTCTCCCCGTATCCTCTATATCTAGCAGGAACAGTCCCGACCCCGACCAAACCAAAGCTGTCAGTCATAAGGCTTCATCAGCTAGTCACGTACACATAAAATGGATAGGAATGTTGAATCTTTTTGGCATAAAATGTCAATCAGTGATTGACAAGTTCGCAATGTTCAATTCAATGCTGTGACTGATCGGGCTAGATGTGTGTAGAGTTGCGGCCTTAAAATTTGCCTACTGTTAAAGGAGTTTGTTGACATGCCTGCCCGAAAACATAACCTTTCCCTCGTAGCTTCAGTAGGATTCGTCTCTCGCTTTTGATTTTGGCCAATCTTCACATACACTTTAGAATAGTATCGATAGTACCAGGGAAAATGAGTGCTTTATTCGGTGCTCCCATATATGGGACTTTATCTGTACCGCTAGCGGTTGGAGCTGCTACAATCATATTTCTTTGGATGTTTGTGTTTTCCAAGAAAACTTTGCAAAGCTCAGTTTCGAGGGATGAATTGCAGAAACCCTCTACCTCGTTTCTGGAAGAAAAAGTTGAACCACCACAGAAAAAGAAAAAGAGATGTGGTAGTAAAGGTGGTTGTTGGGGCATAATGGATGGAAAATCTGGATCATGCAGTGACAGAAATAAAGCAATTGAAATAGCTAAAGTGTTTATTGACACAGACTCAATTATATCTCAGGTAAAACACCAAAAAACTGCACCTTTTTTTTTTACTAAATGAGTTAAATCTACTTTTGGTGGATTAATGTGGCCCAGTGTGCTTGAACTTCAATGGATACTATGGGGGCCCAAAATTAAAGTTTGAGCTTGTTGCTCTGTGGGTTCCCTCACTTAAAAGTCGTTCATCTGTTGGCTGTTGGAAAGGGTGCCTCATTATTCATCACCCATGCCATAGATGGTCTAAATCCGAGATGGAGAAAACACAGCGCAACAAACTCAAACCTTCGTCCAGGGCCACACAACTCGAGACCCACTGTTCTAGCCGACGCTGTTCATTATGTATTTTACTTACTATGCATTTTACTTTTATCACACCCATTAATTTCCCGTTATGTTCTCATTCAGGAGTTTGCTACAGTCTTATTGAATCAAATGGGTGCTGCTGACTTGAGTACAGAACTGATTCGGGATGCTAATGCTGAAAGTATTGACTTATCTCACCATGTAAGACATCACGAAAGGTTTACTCTGTAACATAGACATTAATGCATCAAATAAAATATATAAAATTATATGTGATGTGAAATTTGATTCTTTTCAGGTTGATGGTTCGCTTTGTATATTTTTGACAGATGTATCCAATTTGAAAGAGGATAAACACTGGTTGCAAAATAGTATCTTCAGCCTAACAAATGGTGAAAAGCCATTAATAGGAATGAAGTATTCAGTCTTTATGTTTCAAAAATTTCCATCAGACAAATCAAAAGTGGAGGTGAGTATGCAATATCTATCAAAAGGATCAAGTGTACTTAATGTACACTTTATGTCATCCTGCAGTGATGATAATCTGTTCACGAAACAACATGCCAAACATTGTGTTTCTGCTTCTTAGGCATTAGATCAGCTTCTTCACAAGTCAGGTGCAATTAGGCTTTGCAAAGCGGAAAGCACAGACCTTACCTCTGCCATTACATCTTCAAACTTTGATGACTGGGCAGAGGAACTCTTATCCCAGGTGCAAAGGTGGAACACACCCAAAAAACCAGCATGCAAGTGCAGTCAAAAGAAAAAAGATGAAGAGGTTCATAGGTTTTTCTCTCAAATTTTCATTCAGATTTTTATTTGAGAAATTTTCAGTTTCAATTTTGTTGATTACAGAGTGAGGAAACCTGTGGCAGTAAATGTTCTGATTCAGAAGAGGAGACATCGCAAACATCACAACCTATCTTGGATCTCGAAGATATTGCAAAACTTCTCTAGACCTTAACATGAAAGCAATATTACATATATGAAAGACATTATTACTTTGCATGTGTGTTCTGACATGTAAAATCATCTTTTCTGTGTTTCTGTAAAGGCCATATTTTTAAAAAAAATCATTTTTAATGACTGCATTAATTTGATTGGTATTGAAGAAAGCGATAAGCTTAGAGCTGTATCAAGTTACAGAAACGTACACTTCACAGATGAGAGGAGGAAGGGTGCTTAGAGCCGCCCACACTCTCACGGAACCCAGCGGAAACATACTGGCTGTCTAACAAATTTCGAAAGACATCAAGCCCCAACCGATCAAAACATAGTTTTGGTGCCGCAGCTTCAGCATGTAATTCCTTAGCTAATTTCTAATCTGTAATGAATTTGTATATTTGATGGCTGCTAGTCTCTGGAATTGTGAAGATATATATTTTAAAATGTAGTGGTCCTTCAAAAGATACATATATGAGGAACTTACGCGGAGAGGTGTAGCGTAGTGGGAACCAAAACAAAGCATCATAACCTACGCATAGAACTGGCTTAAATCTTGATTTAGATTCAATTCGCGTTGCTTTGGTCAAAAACATGTATCTGTTAAGGCTGCACATTAATTAGGATCACTTAAAATTATGTTTTAGGCCCGAAATGTGAATTATTTAGACAACGCTTTCTGCTTTGTTTTGGTTCCCAGCTACGCTCTATACGCTGCGCTATCCAGTTTTTAAATGAACTCTTTCGATGGTATCTACCCAGAAATGAAAATAAAGGTGAAGACATTGGTGAACGAACAATTCTTGGTCCTTTGGGAAAGTCGGAAAGTCGCGCCAAAACAAACCGGGCAATTCTTCTCATACTCCATTCCCTTTCCCTTACGCTCTCGCTGCTCTCCCCTCTGATCATTGAAGCCGTCTCAAAATCTCCCCCACTCCCCATTCTCCATGAATAGTCTTCCAAACATTAAACATTAGGTTCTTAGCCAATTGCTGTCCTAGCCATTGTTCATTGGCTCAGACAAAAATAATTTCTCGGCTTTATATCAAGTAAATATATTAGGCATCGATTTGGAGACTTGAACGTGCGACTGTCCTGCTTTTCTCCGCCTAGTCGGTCTACATTGTTGTTATAAGGTTAGGGGCGGAATGATACTCTCATCTCGAAAGTAGACCTTCTGTTTCATTCATTCAAAATAATAATGGACCGCAACAACTGATGTCGGCTCAAAAATCAGAGATAGAGAAAGACACAATGTCTTCCGTCGTAAAAAATTGCAAGTATGGATCTATAACCAATTGCACGGATTAGCGTTTATCTATTGCTGCAGACGTCATTTCAACCATGATATTTTGGACCAATAGATCCTTGCGAGGTTATGGTGGGAATGTTTACATTATTGACGTTTAAGGTAAGCTGTTATTCCATTAAATTGTGTGGATTCGTTCTGTCATGCAGCTGGGGATTTATTTTTGTCTGTGTAATGGTTGAAAAATATGTGTGACAGGTTTTTTCTTGCCAGTATTAATGTGTAGAACAATATCTTACTGGATGTTAACAATTGTACTTTCTTTATTTACGAAGTTTTCATCTTTTAAGTTACCTGGTAAACGCAAACATGGAATCTGTTCGACTTCTTGCCGAGCCCTCAGAGGTACTTGGAGGACATGTTCTTTCCCTCTCTGCTGGTGATGTTCTTCGGGATAATGGAATTATATTCACTCAAGATACTTTAACGTCCAGCATTATCACCACAGGTGGTTTATTCTTTTTGCTCTAATTGTTTTGATACACTTTAATGTTGTGCATTATTTCTGACTGCCCCTTCTGCCCTTTTATAGATTCAGGAGGAGAGGAGGTTCAAACATTCATGTCGTTACCAGTCCACTTGCTCCAGGATAATTCCTTCGTTGGTCCAGTTCTTGTAAAAAATGCTGCTGGAAATACCTTCTTGATAGATCCTAGACAGTGTAATGTTTTAGGAGATGGCAATGATGATGGTCAAGCCCACTTAATCATTGCGCCTAGCTCTGAATCCCTTTCTGCTGATCAGGTACATCTTGATGGGACCTTAAATGACTCTCAGATACTTGTGATTTTTTAAAAATCAAATCCTCCAATTTCTAGTCAACATCGAACATAATGGGCTTCGACATGGACTTCCCTTACATTACTAACGTTGGTAATGTGGTGCTCAGTGAGAGTGGAAGTGTAGCTGAGTGTAATATGGATGTGAACTCCTCAGCAATTCCACAACTAGAAAGTAGAATGATACAAGGAGCAAGTCAAATGCTGCAAGGAGCCAACAAATTGCTCCCTGAAGGAATGTGTATTGATATGTCCCAATTGAGTATTGTAACTTCAGATGGTGTAGTGTCCTATGTGACTGCTGTATCAGGTGACAATGCACTTCCAGAATCAAATGAAGTTGTATCAGCTCTTCCGCAACCTGATACAGGTAAAACAGGAACTCTCCTTCTTTCAACCTGATTTTTAAATTGCTGGCTTTTAAAATTAATCAGTTTTTATGAAAGTTTGTGAAGGTGTAGATTTCAAGGAGGGGGTTACTTTTGCATCTGAAGCTACAATACCTTCAGATGACCGTAGCAATATAGAAATCCTCCCTGCTAAACTTAAAAGAGGTCGAGGTAGACCCCGGAAAAATGACCCCAATCAAGAAGACGTAATGGATCCTCCAGTTGGGAAGGTTGTAAGATCACAAATAACAAGAGATACCAAATTTGTCTAAATTAACTGTACTATCCTATCAATAATTTTAGCCCCCATACAAATGTGATACATGTGACTATGAAGCTGCTTTGTGGGGAAGATTGAAAAGACACAAAGAAAGCCACAAAAATGAGAAACCTCACCGCTGCAAAGTTTGTGGGGCCTCATATAATGTTGAGGTAAGAATAAAAACCTTTAATTAAAAGGTCTAGGCTGTTTTCAGTTGTCTCTCCTTTATATCTACTGACCTACTGCATGACTCAAATAGTAGTGTAACAACTCTTCAATACTTTAGGCAAATCTCACTCTGCATATGGCTACTCATAATCAAGAACAGCTCAAATGTCCGGAGTGTCAAAGAGAGTTTTCTCGTGTAGCCAGTTTGAGGTCTCATTTAATGCTTCATGAGAGAGAAGATAATCTTTTCTGCACAGAATGTGGGGATGAATTTGCTCTGCAGGTAATCACATTTCTTTGTTGCACACCAAGACAAACCATTTTTGACACAAAATAATAATTTATTTTCTTTCAGTATCAGTTAGACAGTCATGTAATGGAGCATCAAGATGAGTGGGTTTCAAAAAACATCGAAAAAATACATGAATGTCAGAAGTGTTATCGTCAATTTTCCAAAGCATCTGCTCTCAAAGAACACATGCGAGATCATGTCAAGGTACTCAAATAACTTCACAATATTTCCCAATTTCTCAATATATTTTGATTTGACTAATGCAATGCTTACTTTATTTAAGGTCAAGCATTCGCTAGTGCGCCGGAAACATGATCGTACTCAAGATAGGTCAGAGTTTTCTCACAAGTGTTCAACATGCGGGAAAGTTTTTCAGAAACCCAGTCAACTAGTTCGTCACATGCGTATTCACACTGGAGAAAGACCGTTTCCGGTACAAAATTAAACTAGTGTAGCAAAATATGAAATTACTGATCCTATTTTATTGTCAATGATTGTATTATTACTATTATTATGCCTTTTGCTTCTATTCCTATTACAGTGTAGTGTTTGTGGTAAAGCCTTTAGCCAGAAAGGTTCTCTTCAAATTCACATGACTAAACACAATGGAGAGAAACCATACCAATGTGATTTTTGTAGTGCAAGATTTAGTCAGAAAGGTATGTTCTTTAAAATGTCTGCGCTCAAGTAAGAAACTTGTCCCAACCTGATTATTTATTGTTTTCTTGCCTTTTCCTTCCTATATGCATGTTTGCAGGTAATCTAAGAGCACACATTCAAAGAGTGCATTCAATTCCTCAGCAGGGCACTGTAACATTTAGGTGCACTGAATGTCCTTGTATCTTTAGAAAATTGGGTAGTCTTAATTCACATATGGGTCGTGCTCATAGTCAAGTAGACACTGGGAAGGTAAGTCTAAAATATTTGTGACAGTTAAAACCTCTTAACTTTGACCCCATTCATCTATAGGAAAATTAGTATGGTTTTCATCAAGCCTGGCTTTGTTTCAGTCATTGAAAAAAGACAATGTCTGTCCCGAGCAAATGATGCAAGTAAATGTTAATCAAATTATGGCTCAAATTGCTGCTTTAAAAACGGTCAATAGTTGTGATGATAATCAAACTACATCTAATATACATATTGAAGAAAGAGAACACACTGGTTCTGTAAACTTACCATCAAATGAAGATTCCATGCCAACAAAAAAAACGGAATCCAGTGACATCCTTCAAGAGGCCATTAGTAAGAGTGGACTTGAGGGGAAACCTGACTCTGAAGTTTCAAGTAGTAAGTGCTGTACCTGTTACAGTCAAAACTAGGTGCTCTGTCAAAACGTGTTTTAACCAGGGATTTGGTCATCACCAATAATATTAAAACTATTAACATAATGTTCACGTTATGTCTAGGTGCTGGTGGACTAAACCCAAATTAAGAGGATAGGACTGAACAGGCTTGGTCAAAATCGATAATACAGTATTAAAATTAAAAAAGGAATGTTCGGGTTTTGTCTGGGTGCTGGAGGACAGAGCGCGAAGTAAGTGGGCAGGATTGTTCAAAACTGAAAGTTCAGACGGTGATAGGGCTGGGCGGTATTTTTTTTTTTTCAATACCAATCACCAATATTTTTTTATATTGGAAACTCGTCCAATACCAATATTTGGTATTGGTGTTTTGATATATTTAAATATTGATGTATATTGAAATAATGAAAAAATTGAAGATGTTGACTTAAATTGCAGTATCGAACATATTGGAGTACGATTAGACATGTGATATTAAATGAAGAGAAAGCAACTAACTGCCATTTTGAGTTATCAAAATTTATTACGTGTCAAATGATAACTATGATACATAGGAACAGGCATATACAAACTATATTTGGCACAAAAGATGAGCATATCTGCGTTACTTCCCGAATGAGAAGACCGGGTATCCGTTATCACATCTCCTTATGTACTGATATTCAATATTTTCAATTTTTCCAATATAATGAATCGGCACCAATAATATTGTATTGGCAGTGCTGCTAGATAATTAGGCAAAAAATCCCTCGACTACACCTGTGTGTGGCAGACGGGTATCTCCGCCTGCCTACTAGGCAAGCTCTCTACAGATGAGACTACATGTTGCCTAGTAGGCAGTCGGAGATACCCGTCTGCTACACACAGGTGTATTCGAGGGATTTTTTGCCTACTTATCTGGCAGCACCGGTTATTGGTACCAATAACAAAGATTGGTATTGGTGCCTCCCAAAATTTTCAATTAGACAACCAATATTTTTTATTATTGATATTGGTCCCCTATATATTGAATTACTGCCCTAGACGGTGATTTTGAAGGACCATGAATCGGAACTCTCCACCAGGGCAAGTTTGTCTATCACAATTAGAAGTACTTGCGCTCGCGTGTACAGCACAGTAGTATTGTTGTGGCATCACCCAGGATCGGCGGTAGTAGCTGATAGGCAATTAGCTTTCGGTAAAAATGTCTTCACACTAAGAAAAACTTGACCTTCTGACTTAAAAAGAAGCTTTTTAATTCCTAATATCGGTTTGACCAGCCCTTCCCAGTCTTCCCCGGTTATTGCACATTTAGTCCACCAGCACCTGGACAAAACCCGAAAATTCTTCATTTAATTGACTGTTATTGGTTTTGACCTTGACCAGGCCTGTTCAGTTCCATGCGGTTAATTCGCATTTTGTCTACCAGCACCTGGACAAAACCCGAATATTCTGTTAATAATTTTAATCTTATCGGTTCTGACCAAATTCCTGGTTAAAACATATCTATTGCACCTACAAAACATTTTCTCGTGGAGTTGTTCTAGAATGCTATTGACTTTATTTGTAGATAAGGCAACAGCTGTCATAGGATTCATCACATTAGCCGACAAGGCTCTAGATGGAACAGTTAGGTAAGGGCAAGAAAATTTATAACTGCTATATATTAAAGGTTGTATGGTATAAATGTTACTGTTATATTTGGCTTAGGCGCTACACTATTAGACAAAGGAAAGTTGGAGGTATTAGATGGCATCAATGTTCATTCTGTTGCAAGGAGTTCAAGAAACCATCAGATCTTGTCCGCCACATACGAATTCACACCCATGAAAAACCATTTAAAGTAAGAGCTCCCTGCACAATTTATAACCTTTACTTCGAATTAATTCCATTTACATCTAATGGAAATACTTCTTTGCTTTTCTTAGTGCCCTCATTGTTTCCGAGCTTTTTCTGTTAAATCAACTTTAACAGCTCATATTCGTACTCATGGTGGTCTAAAACGTTACTCTTGTTCTGATTGTAATAAAAAGTTTTCAACAACAAGTAGTCTCAAAGTTCATCAAAGGTAATTACAGTATAATCAGTATGTTTTTTTAGATGGAAATAGTTTTCATTTTGTTCTATATTGATGGTATTAATTCTCTCATTGTTATTAAATAGACTGCACAATGGAGAAAGACCATTCCCTTGTAGTGTATGCAATCGTACATTCCGGACATCAGGTCACAGACAAACTCATTGGCTACAGCACTGTGATCCCTTATCAACCCTATCAAGTGATGCCAAGAAAAGACGAAGAAAATCCAAAAAATCAGAAATACAACCTGGAGAAAACCTTCCAGATGTTCTCCTTGGAGAACCAATTGTCATTACAGAATCAGGTAATCAATTTCTGGCATCAGATATTAAATGATATGTGAAGCCTTTACAATCGAAACTTTGTAAACTGTGTATGTACCTTTTAGGTTTGGTTCAAACAGATACTGTGAAACCTGAAAAAGAGTCTGGTCCAAGGCTCCATAATTGTGACCAGTGCACTGCCTCTTTCCGTAAAAAAAACCATTTGCGAAACCATTTAAGGATTCACAGTGGTGAACGTCCGTTTCAGTGTAACATCTGTAGTAGGTAAGGCGCAAGGAAACAGAGTATTTTAACTTGTGACAGGCTGTTTAACCAGTAACTTTGTGCCTTTTCCAGGAGCTTTGTATCTAATGGAGTATTGAAAACACATATTCTCACTCATGATTCGGTCAAAGCATTCAAGTGTGAAATTTGCCCGACTGCATTTTCAACTCAGGGTAGCTTAAAGAGACACCAGAGCATGCATAGTGACAGCAAACCGTTCATGTGTCCATACTGTCACAAGACATTTAAACATAAGTTGGCTTGTAAAAAACACATAAAGAATCATAAAGTTGAGGTAGCTCGAGTAAGTGGTAGCTGTATAAACTTTATTGAAAACCTTATTTACTTTCTGAAAGTCTGCCCACTCAGAAACACATAACATTAATGGTCTCTTTATATTTACAGGCTGTTGCTAGGCAAGCCAATGAATTTCAAGAACCGCAGTTTGTTGTATCTGTTGTTGACGGTTTCAACGGGGGTGAAATAATTGTTCCCGACTTCCAGGCCTTCTCAAACAATGCTCCTGGTGGTGCAGACAACCTTGAAGAAACTGAAACTGGTACCAACTTTAATCATTATAATGGGATGAACACAATCTTTCTGTAACTTCTTGCAACAATCAAGTTAAATTTTAACTGTTTCAGACAAACTTGTTGACACAGGGGGTGTGATCACTCACACTCTACTTGCTGATGCATCTGGAACCATCACGCTTCCAGCCTCTCTAACTCAGGTACACTTAACCAGCCCATTCAGACTGTATAATAATTTTCTAAAAAAATTTCTCAGAAGTTACAGACGGTACATGTATGTGCTGTATTTTGCTCCATGGTTGCTTGATTTTTACTTTTAGGAAAGTATCCGTGAAATTGAAGATACACTAAATCAGCAACTTTCATGTGGAGGACCAAATGCAATTATAATGAGTAACTCTCATCAATCCAATCTTCATCTCAACACTTTAACTGTTAATACTACTGTGCAGCAAAACACAAGTGTGATTGATTTTGCTGCAGCCTCAGAAGCGTATGTATTTGCTATCTTATCAATAATGAAATTTAAATTTTGATGTTGTAAGTATGCTGGCTGTTTTCCAGTGCTCATGCTGAAGATATTGCTGCAGCGGCAAACCTAGCTGCCAGTGAAGTACCAGCTGGCACGAATTTGAGTGATGAACACAAGGAATCTGCTCTAGTTTCTGAATCAAGTGATTTAAGCTCAGCAATATTTGGTCCAACATTTGACCAACAAACCTATGATGCTTGCACATTCCCTACAATAACTTTACAAGTATGTAATTTTGTTGACAATTTTCTGTTTTTCTACTGTGAAGTTTCCTCATAATATCTTCTCTTGAAAGGGCGATCACTTAAGTTTGGCTGGAATTGAACAAGGTGAAACCTTGTCAGCCAATATGGAGGCAATTTTGCCCCAGTCATGTGGTAATGAGCGTAGACGGGCAGATCAAAATGACGATGAAATTGATGCTCATGGTGGTGACATCCATGAGCTTTCCCTGCCTGATGCAGAAGTGCAGACTTTGACTGCTGAGGCTATAGAGGAGTCTTCTATATCCCGGCCGCGCTCCAGCTCTACTTCGTAAGTTGTGTATTCGCTTACACACAATGTTATTTCATCAATTCAGAAATTCAAAACATTATCTATCTATCATAATTTTTATAGCTGTGAAACATGTGGACAAGCCTTTAAAAGAGTGTCTCAGCTCAAAGTGCACATGAGAGCTGTCCATTTAAGTTGTCCAAGACCCCATACATGTTCATATTGCACCCGGAGCTTCAGTTCTGCAAATGGTTTGAGGGTGTGTTAACTGATATTCATTCTAACCTTTCTCAATTGCCTGGTCATATGTCATTCAGTCATTAATCTTATTTTCCAGCTACACTCCCGTACTCATACACATGCTGTTGAGAAGAGTATTATTTGTGTACACTGTTCCTTGTCTTTTACAACAAATGCATCTCTAAGTAGACACATGGCTGTTCATACTGATAGAAGGTAGGCAAAAGTTAAAATTTTTTCTCTTAATCTTTTCTTTTGCTTTCAATTTTCTTGTGAGGATATTGTCAACCAAGCATCTTTTAAGTCATTTCCCTTTTTTGCCCAGGCCATTCTCATGTGCAAAATGTTCTTCAGCGTTCCGCACTCAGTTGCAGCTCCGAAAGCACACAAAAATTCATGATCCCACTCTTGTAAAATCTCAAAGAATTAGCAAAAAAGTTCCTGCTATAATTTTCTCTGAGGAACAGACTTCAGCTTTAGCAAACCAAGATGTTGACATGGCTGGAAGTGTTTCTGAAAAAATGCTAATTGCCTCAGCCATTGAAGTAAATAGAGATGGGAGTGCAGAGGTAAGAAACAAACTTGGTATGATTGTGACTTCACAATGTATTTTCACAATGTTTGCACTCTTTGTTCAATTCTTCCAATTTTTAGGGTTGTAAAAAGTTTGACACGGAACCAGCATTTGCAAATAAGTGCAAGTTTTGCCCAAAAAGTTTTAGGAAGCCCTCTGACTTAGTACGACATGTCAGAATACACACTGGAGAGAGACCTTTCCGATGTGATCATTGTTATAGATCATTTACTGTTAAGTCTACTCTCAATTCACACCGAAAGACTCACATATCTGACTTACCCAAGATGTTTGCATGCCATGTTTGTAATTTAAGGTTTTCAACTAAAGGCAGTTTAAAAGTACATATGCGCTTACACACAGGTTTGTAAGGAGTCAATTACTTTTATGTTTTTTTTTTAATCTATCCAGAAGTTGTGATTAATAAAATGATACAAAATATTTCGTTGCAGGTTCCAAACCATTTAAATGTCCCCTTTGCCCATTAAGATTCCGAACATCAGGTCACCGCAAAGCTCACCTTCAATCTCATGCACATAGTGGTAATGGTTCGCGTGCTCGCAAAACTCAGCAGGCTCTCTCAATTACTGAGGAGGAAACCAATCAGGAGATGCAAGAAATTCTAACTCATCAAATTATAACTGTGCGTTGAAATTTTTGTCTTTTTAATATCTTATCTTATTTCAGTAAAATCCGCATGTATCGAATTCCAGGAGACCATTTAAGAAATTTGGTGAAAGTAGAAATTCACTTTATACAGGAATAAATTATTCTGTAAGAATGTGGAAGGAACCGCCTGAAAAATTCGATATATGTGGGTTCTGTGTTAGCGGGTTATAGTGCTTTACATTTTTCTATTGCTGTCAACATATTAGAAAGCTAGCTCTTATTCAGATGTACTTTTGATTCAGGAGGATGGCTCAGTGGTGGAAGTTGACACCGCAGCTTTGCTAGCTGCTGGAGGTACCCTGGATGGAAGTCCTCTTCAATTACAAATAAATGATCAACTTCTTCAGCAATTGCAGGTATTATAATTTCACCAGCTCATAAACTCTGTAGTAACAAGATGCAAACAGTAGTGCATTATACCTTTCTATTTGCCTGTAGTTCCAGAGTGGGGGCAATGTTGTCATCCAAGAAAATGGAACTGTTCACTTTGTGTCCAGTGGGGATGCAGACCATGGAACTGATTGTGAAAATATTGAAAATCCAGTAATGCCATTGGGTATTGATCAAGAGCAATCAGTGGCCTCAAACCAGGACTTACCTTCTCTTTTGCCAACGATTGAGGAAATCAGCGCAGCTCAGGAGCAAGTGGAGAGAGGAAAACAGCAAGAAACTGATGATATCAGTGGCATGCACTTTGAAATACATACCGATGAGCATGGACAAATTGTAAATATTCATCAAGCCCTTGATGGAAGTGGAGTCATTTTGGCAGATTTGAACATTGCTGTAAGTATTCTGCCTCTCACAAAAAACAAACCATCTGTCTCATAATCTTCTGAAACTACCTTCTATTTCTAGGATGTAACAAAAGTTAATATTGATGGATCAGAATTTCAAATTTTGGATGGTGTAACAGAAGTAAATCCAGAAAATGATCTTGATGCAAATGGTTTTGTAACACTTGATATAAGTGACATTATCATGGCGGCTCCAAACTCGAAAAGAAAAGAGAAAATTTCAAAGAGCAAGAGTGATTCTTCTGGCCAAACAGCTCATACATGCTCAGTGTGCGGCAAAATTTTTGGGAAACCAAGCCAACTTCAACGCCATGCTAGAATCCACACAGGAGAGCGACCTTTCCCTTGCACTCAGTGCTGGAAAGCCTTCAATCAAAAAAATGCTCTGAAGGCTCACATGAAACGACACACAGGTGAACGACCTTTCAAATGCCCTCACTGTGAGCACGCTTTTACCCAAAGAGGCAATCTGAAGACACATATTGGAAGAGCTCATCCTCATTCTGCAGGAGTTGAAAACTCAAAGAAAAGAAAAATGTTATCCATCCCGAAGAATAATATACTAGATGATGTATCATTTAGACTTGACCTTGAAGGTGTTGTTGGGGATCTCTTTCCCCAAATGCAGGCTGCAACAGAAGCAGAGGCAGATTGATGCTGTTGACATAAATTTATTATTAACACCATGAAACATTTTTCTTCTCTCACATGAGTTTGCTTTTTTTGCCTAAGCATAATAACTAAAAGTAATTTATTCTGACATCTTTGCCCAACATGTAAGTATTAAATTATTTGAGACATGTCAACCCTGTAATCTCTACTTTCACCGCATAAAATTAATGATCTGTTTGTCTAGTTACTGCTGACTTTCCCCACTTTGTTTCGTGTAGTGTGTCTCTCTAATTCTTATACTATTGAAGATCTTATTGAACCTGTGATGTTTTTGTATATTTCTCTAGTTACCCAGTGTCAATGTCAGGTTTTTTGTAGACTGATGTATTAATTTCTGAATTAAGATGCTTTCTGTTTGTTGTGTAGGCATGATTCTTAATTGTCTATTAAGTCAGATCAAGGTCATAGTTAATAAGTATTTTGTTTTTCTAATTGTCTGCAGTACATAAACTTATGTAACTGTCTTGTCTATTGTGTTGTATGATTCCACTCTAAGTGTCAGTGGGCATTAATCTGGTTTTCTTGTAAGTACTTCATGAAGTTTCTTAGACCAATCCACTGATAAAATCTTGTCACTGTACTGAGGGAAAATGAAACGAAAAGATTTAAGAGCTGTAGTACTTGTTATATGAAACAAAACAAATAAGCATTGCTTCAGCTTAGTTTTTGAAAGGAATTGGTTTTATTACTTGTACCTGATTTATTATGTTATTACATATGTAAAATAGAGTAAAGATAGAGAACATGTGATCTGAAACTTTATTCCTTTTTAATTGTTAATTGTGCATTTAAAACTCAACATAGTATTGACAAAGAAACTATTGCATTTAATTGTCACTTCCAGTTTCACTATCACTGTCAGAGTATGAGCCTAAAAGGGAGAGACCACTTGAAACAGGTGGAATTTTAGCAGGTAATGTTGCTGTGGTATCAGATGAGCTTTGCTGAGAATTGTCAGGTTTTACATCAGAAGCAGATATAGATTCTGAAGAGGTCGCACCACTCCCTTTTTTACGAACAAGGCCTGCTAGACCTGAACCGTTTTTTAGCAAACCAACACTTTTATTCCAGCTGGCTTGTGATGGTTTGGAAGAGACATTTGTCCGTAGTTTTGCAGCCGGAGTCACACTTGAACTTGGACCAGTCGTGAAGGATCTGATCTGCTTCTTGGGAGGTTCTGTTGAACTTTGGGTTTCTTCCATACTATCAATATCCTCAATAATTTCCTCTTCTAGTACTCTCTTTCCTTTAATTGATGTCCCATAAATTGATTTCACCATTTCCTCATCCTCTTCCTCTTGTTTCTTTTTTAATCTTTCTAGTGCTTCTTTGTCATTATACTTTGACAGCATGGTGTCATAATCAATAGACTGCTGTCTTCTGTTTAGATCTTTCAGCTCTTCAAGGGATTCAAGCAGCTCTAATTCTTGCTTACTTTGTTGAGTTCTGTTCTCAAGTAATTTCATTGGATTGGTTGCTTCCTCTTCCTTTCTTTCATCTTCTTCTCTTTGAGCCTGTTCTTCAGCCAACTTCAGCGCCATGAAATTTCTGGTAGCACCAGCCTCAATTTCATAGTCAGTGTTTTTAGGATCTGTTTTGAATGAAATTTCTTGTAGGCAACGAGTGCATTTGATGTAAAATCGGTAGATCCTAATGCCCAAATAATCTTCACCCTCCACATCTTCTTTGCGAGCATTGAACTTTTTTCCTTTGTAAATATATTCACCGCAAGTCTTGCATCGCATGTTGCAGGGAGCCATCAAACGTACAGTGTATTGCCTATTTTTAGGTAATTTCATACGCGGAATCTTTGAGGGATCGAAGTCAGGAGGGTAATACTTGTTAAGTACTTTACGTTCCGACATTGTAGTGAGTTTATAAACTGCAATGAGAAGGAAAGACAAATTACATTGAGGAGAGAAAAAATCATGGGAAAAAAAATGAGTGGGAAATATGTGAACCTAACCTAAGGTTCTAGCTAGGACCACTCAGATATACGCTGATGAAACCTTTTACAGGAAGCGTTTCAACCAGTTCAAATTCTTAAATAAGGAAAGAGATAAATGCAAGCTTTTGTAGGACTTACAAGGGTTTCAATGACGAAATTCAAAGTTAAAATAGTCGCCCAACAAAAATATGCAGTGATGAGGGCCGAACAGCACTGTTATTTTGTTTCAACTAAAGCAAAAGTGTGTTCCTAGTTTCTCATACTGTAACTGACGTACGGACGACACAGATGTGGCGCGAAATATTTGAATGCAGAAGACTAGAAGGACTCGTATGCCCGCCCGTGAGTTTAGATGTGCCATCGAAGTAAAGTCACTTACAAAAATCACTAGCAGCCCGAGAACTTAACCCAAAGAGGCTACGCAGCCAAGAAAGTCTCCAAAAAGACTGACAAGGGAGTATTGAGGGGTCCCTCACTCGCCAACTCTTTGTACACTTGCCCGAGTCCAACTCGCGTTTATCTCGCGTTCAACTCGCAAAAACTCGCGTTCAACTCACGTCAACTCACGAAAAAAATTGCGTTCAACTCGCGAAAAATTGCGCTCAACTCGCGAAAATGTATCAACTTGCCAACTCGTTGTACACCGTTGTACACCTATTTTGGGAGTGGGAGACCCCTCGGGGGGTATTCACTGTTAAAATTTGAGACCCGCCTATTACGTCTATCACGCTGTATTACGCTCTGAAAATTAACAGATTTGGCCAAAAACAGGCAAAATAGAAGGTCGTTCACATTCCCGTCGACGCGGTTAAGACGGGGCTCCCGTTCTGGCCGCTAGGGGGCACACTTGTCCCTTTGACCCCCCCCCCCCCCCCAAACCCAAAAAAAAAAAGAAAACAAGGAGAAAAGAAAACACAAAATTAATTTTGTGCTAATACTGGTACTCGTTCTTTACACAGCCGATGTTAATTGCCATTAAACATATACTAAGTACATGAAACTGGAAATGCTGATGGTTTTGTCACTGATGACGCTACTCTGGGTATTCCCTTATTCCCTTCAGCAGGTCACAAGAGCATTGTTGCGAAAGTCGACGCCTTCCGCACTTTCACAAAGACGCGCTGACGCGCCTCAGTTTTCGGGTCGTAAATCAATGTGGATATGAATCTATAGCCGCCAGTAACCAGCCATTGTTTTGTTTTACAGATGGCAGCGGGAAACGGGACTTAGACTCAGAAAACTTGTGAAATTTGTCAAGAGTTCTCAAAATATTACTATTAGACTTAAACAATATTCCTTGCAGCCCGTAATACTAGCAGACGAAGTTTCGAATGGTAGTATTGTCATACGCGTACGTGCTTTGTGTTACGAGATGGAGATTCGTTGCGTGGCACGGCTCTATCGACTTACAACGAAAAAAGGCAAATTTTGTTAAGAGTTCTCAAAAAAGTAGTGTCAAACTTGAAAAGAGGTCCATTATTGGTCAAGCCTACAGCTTGCTAAAAATAACAGAAAATAAAAGGAAGAAAGCAAAAGGTCTGCGGCGCTCGGGTTCGAACCAGCGACCTGCTGAGCAGGTGCCCGTTGCTCTAACCACTAGACCACAGACTTCTGCTGCAAGCGGCACTGCAAGCACCACATAGCTTCCGAAAATCTTCTGGTACCAGGAGCCGATTTCGAGGAGGTTACCTCCTCGCCTCTTCTGAGCTCCGGGTTGAATACGGCTCGTTTCGCACGATTTTCTCTCAAACATGCAGGCGCGGGCTGGCGTCGAATGGGTTGCCTATCCATAAGGCGCCGATTGAACAATTCACTATTCCTCGCGTAAAAAGCGAATTTCTCCCAAACCAAGAACGGTATCGTGTCCAGGTGGACTCTAGTGCACCCCCAGACCAACCCCCGAGGGTGAAATCATCCGAAAAATTAGCGAAAAAAAATTGCGGTCGACCGAAATTCGAACACGACAAAAGCGACCCGACAGCCTAGTTGGTTTGGGACGGGGGACGGGTATGCTAACCACTAGGCTGTCGGATCGCACACATCTTGCCGATGCGAAAACGAATCCCTATCTACCGGCCTGGACGGGCCCCGCGCGGCGCAGAAGAATTTTCTTTTCCGTGTCACTTTTTTAGGGCCCGAAAGATGCAATCGAGAGTGTAAGCTATTTAAAGCATCATACAACTCGAGGGAAAAAAGGTATTCTTTTTCTCTCCCAAGACCGTTGCTAAAAATAACAGAAAATAAAAGGAAGAAAGCAAAATGTCTGCGGCGCTCGGGTTCGAATCCGAGACCTGCTGAGCAGGTGCCCGTTGCTCTAACCACTAGACCACAGACTTCTGCTGCAAGCGGCACTGCAAGCACCACATAGCTTCCGAAAATCTTCTGGTACCAGGAGCCGATTTCGAGGAGGTTACCTCCTCGCCTCTTCTGAGCTCCGGGTTGAATACGGCTCGTTTCGCACGATTTTCTCTCAAACATGCAGGCGCGGGCTGGCGTCGAATGGGTTGCCTATCCATAAGGCGCCGATTGAACAATTCACTATTCCTCGCGTAAAAAGCGAATTTCTCCCAAACCAAGAACGGTATCGTGTCCAGGTGGACTCTAGTGCACCCCTAGAGCAACCCCCGAGGGTGAAATCATCCCAAAAATCAGCGAAAAAAAAATTGCGGTCGACCGAGATTCGAACACGACAAAAGCGACCCGACAGCCTAGTTGGTTTGGAACGGGGGACGGGTATGCTAACCACTAGGCTGTCGGATCGCACACATCTTACCGATGCGAAAACGAATCCCTATCTACCGCCCTGGACGGGCCCCGCGCGGCGCAGAAGAATTTTCTTTTCCGTGTCACTTTTTTAGGGCCCGAAAGATGCAATCGAGAGTGTAAGCTATTTAAAGCATCATACAACTCGAGGGAAAAAAGGTATTCTTTTTCTCTCCCAAGACCGTTGCTAAAAATAACAGAAAATAAAAGGAAGAAAGCAAAATGTCTGCGGCGCTCGGGTTCGAATCCGAGACCTGCTGAGCAGGTGCCCGTTGCTCTAACCACTAGACCACAGACTTCTGCTGCAAGCGGCATTGCAAGCACCACATAGCTTCCGAAAATCTTCTGGTACCAGGAGCCGATTTCGAGGAGGCTACCTCCTCGCCTCTTCTGAACTCCGGGTTGAATACGGCTCGTTTCGCACGATTTTCTCTCAAACATGCAGGCGCGGGCTGGCGTCGAATGGGTTGCCTATCCATAAGGCGCCGATTGAACAATTCACTATTCCTCGCGTAAAAAGCGAATTTCTCCCAAACCAAGAACGGTATCGTGTCCAGGTGGACTCTAGTGCACCCCCCGACCAACCCCCGAGGGTGAAATCATCCCAAAAATCAGCGAAAAAAAAATTGCGGTCGACCGAGATTCGAACACGACAAAAGCGACCCGACAGTCTAGTCGGTTTGGGACGGGGGACGGGTATGCTAACCACTAAGCTGTCGGATCGCACACATCTTACCGATGCGAAAACGAATCCCTATCTACCGGCCTGGACGGGCCCCGCGCGGCGCAGAAGAATTTTCTTTTCCGTGTCACTTTTTTAGGGCCCGAAAGATGCAATCGAGAGTGTAAGCTATTTAAAGCATCATACAACTCTAAGGAAAAAAGGTATTCTTTTTCTCTCCCAAGACCGTTATTCCCAGTTTCAAATGGTATAAATTTCATGAGTGTACGTATTCTGTAATTGCGAGAATGACTACCGTCACGCGTGACATCGCACTGAGATCAATACTCGTTCTTCTACCACCAAGTAGGAGGTGGTGGTGGTGGTAAAGAACGAGTAAAAAATCTGCTGCCCCTGGCAGCAGCAGCAGCGGCAAGCTGTGCGATCCAGGCCAGCCAACTGATTCCGAAGAGCGATCACCTCGCCCTGTCTCTCTCTCACCTTAACGGCGAAACCCATCAGTGCGAGAGAGACAAAGCGAGTAAACCGCTCTTCAGAATAAGTCGACATAGGCGCGCCCGGGGCCTGGGCCGGACGGGGAAGGTGGATTCCCAAGAGCGTTATCGTCGGGTATCGTGCTTCTGGCGACTGAAACATGCTTCACAGTGCGTAAATAATGAACAACTTGCCTTTTCCGGAGGCAGGATGCCGGCGCGAGCGCGACCCAACAAGCAGAAAGCTTCATCGTGGAACATCGTTATAAATGCATTTATATGACTTCAAATTTGCTGACACATGTTTTGAAATAACTTTAGAAACAAGGGCCAAATAGAACACAAAATGAATTTTGTGATAAGTATGGAACTCGTTCTTTACATAATTATGTGCTACAGAGGTAGGAGTGTAAAACATGATGTGAGTGGAGTGAAGACATTTTCATCTCAGATTTCATCACAGTTCGTGTGTGCAGGGGAAGTTTTTCCCGGGACACTCGCCCTTGCTCGTCTCGGGGTGCTCGGGCCTTCTTCGGCCCTCCCGCTCGGGTCCGATTGTTGGGGCGCATAAAGGAGCGCGAGCTGGCGCGAGCCGACTCGGGCTAGGACTAGACTCGGGGACTTAGAATGAAAACTCGCACAAAATTTGTTAAGAGTTCTCAAAATAATACTATTAAACGTTAAAAAAGGTTCATTGCTGCAATGCAGAAGAAGGCTTCAAGCTGAGATCAGCGCAAGTTTCATGTCTGTGGGTATTGTGCTTGATGAGATTGAAAACTCCACTCATATAGTTGGGTTATGGGACTTAGAATGAAAACACGCAAAATTTGTTAAGTGTTCTCAAAATAATACTATTAAACTTGAAAAATAGTTCATTGTTGGAATAATGACCAGCGTTTCCAGTTTAGAATGGTATAACTATTATGCCTGTAGGTATTGTGAGATCTGAGATGAAAGTGTGGACAGTTAAGCGTTACACCCGACTGAGAACAATACTCGTTCTTTTCACCACTCAGGAGAGAGGTGGTGGTAAAGAACGAGTAAAAAATCTATCCGACTACGATCTCAAAACGATAATTGAGGGGGTAAGCTATAAAACGCATCATACAACTCGAAGGAAAACAGGTATTCTTCTTCACTCCCAAGACCGTTGCTAAATATAACAAAAAAAAAGAAAGAAAGAAAAAGGAAAATGGCTGCGGCGCTCGGGTTTGAACCCGAGAGCTTCTGAGCAGATGTCGGCTGCGCTAACCACTAGATCACGGACTTCTACTACCTGCAGCACATCAGGCACCACATAGCTTCCGAAAATCTCTTGTTACCAGGAGCCGATTTCGAGGAGGTTACCTCCTCGCCTCTTCTGAACTCCGGGTTGAATGGGTTGAATACGGCTCGTTTCGCACGATTTTCTTTCAAACATGCAGGCGCGGGCTGGCGTCGAATGGGTTGCCTACCAATAAGGCGCAAACAGAACAATTCACTATGCCTTGCGTAAAATGCGAATTTCTCCCAAACCAAGAACGGTATCGTGTCCAGGTCGACTCTAGTGCACCCCCAGACCAACCCCCGAGGGTGAGATCATCCGAAAATCATCGAAAAATAAAAAAAAGATGATCGACCGAGATTCGAACACGACAAAAGCGTCCCGATAGCGTAGTTGGTTTGGGACGGGGGACGGGTATGCTAACCACTACGCTGTCGGTTCGCACACTTCTTGCCGATGCGAAAAGGATCCCGTATCTACCGGCCTGGACGGGTACGGCGCGCGCAGAAAAGTATTCCTTTCCGAATAGGATTTCGAATTTCTCCCTAAGCAAGAACGGTATTGTGCTTTTGGCTACTGGTATATGTTTCGCAGTGCCTTCAGAGGATTCCCTGTGAATTTCAGCGTGATCTGAGAATTTCGATTTTTGGCCTTTGCATTTTTAGGGATTTTGGTCCAAAAATATTTTTCCTCCAAATTGACGGGATTTGTGCACAGAGGCTCCAGTGCACCCAGAGACCAAATCCGGAGGGTGAAATCATCCGAAAACCGGCGAAAAAAAAATTATTAGGTCGACCGAGATTCGAACACGACAAAAGCGTCCCGACAGCCTAGTTGGTTTGGGACGGGGGACGGGTGTGCTAACCACTAGGCTGTCGGTTCGCACATCTCTCGGCGATGCGAATTGGAATCCATATATAACAGCCTGGACGAGCTCCGCGCGGCGAAAAAGAATTTTCTTTTCCCTGTCACTTTTTTAGGGCCCAAAAGATGCAATCGAGAGGGTAAGCTATTTTATTTAACGCATCATACAACTCGAAGGAAAACAGGTATTCTTCTTCACTCCCAAGACCGTTGCTAAAAGTAACAAAAAATAGGAATAAGAAAAAGGAAAATGACTGCGGGGCTCGGGTTCGAACCCGAGAGCTTCTGAGCAGATGTCCGCTGCTCTAACCACTAGACCACGGACTTCTGTTACCTGCAACACATCAGGCACCACATAGCTTCTGAAAATCTCTTGTTACCAGGAGCCGATTTCGAGGAGGTTACCTCCTCGCCTCTTCTGAACTCCGGGTTGAATACGGCTCGTTTCGCACGATTTTCTCTCAAACATGCAGGCGCGGGCTGGCGTCGAATGGGTTGCCTACCAATAAGGCGCCGACTGAACAATTCACTATTCCTTGCGTAAAATGCGAATTTCTCCCAAACCAAGAACGGTATCGTGTCCAGGTCGACTCTAGTGCACCCCCAGACCAACCCCCGAGGGTGAGATCATCCGAAAATCATCGAAAAATAAAAAAAACAGACCACGCGACCGTGACCAAAAAGTTCCGGAGCGCCGGAACTTAAAAGCAGATGATACGTATGGTAGATGTCCCTACGCGTCGCAGGCTGCAGGGAAGCGGAGCGCTGTCGCGCTGGGCTAGGAGGGGGGAGGCGCGGGGCGGGAGGGGGCACCGGCCCGGCGGCCCGGCAGCACAGCGTCCCGAGAGGCGGCGTAGAGTAGTGAGGGGCGCGCGCCGCCGCGCGCCGCGCGAAATTTTCCCCCCTGTATATAATATAGTGCCACACTAGCTGCTCTCTGCTCGCTGCGCTGCTCTCTGCATACTGCTCGCTGTATGACAGTACAAGCGGGCTGATACCTTCGTATCATCTGCTAAAAACGATGATCGACCGAGATTCGAACACGACAAAAGCGTCCCGACAGCGTAGTTGGTTTGGGACGGGGGACGGGTATGCTAACCACTACGCTGTCGGTTCGCACACTTCTTGCCGATGCGAAAAGGATTCCGTATCTACCGGCCTGGACGGGCCCGGCGCGCGCAGAAGACTTTTCCTTTCCGAATAGGATTCCGAATTTCTCCCTAAGCAAGAACGGTACTGTGCTTCTGGCTACTGGTATATGTTTCGCAGTAGGATTCCCTGTGAATTTCAGCGTGATCTGAGACTTTCGATTTTTGGTCAAATTTCCAAAGGCTATAGCCTTTGCATTTTTAGGGATTTTGGTCCAAAAATATTTTTCCTCCAAATTGACGGGATTTGTGCAGAGGGGCTCCAGTGCACCCAGAGACCAACTCCGGAGGGTGAAATCATCCGAAAACCGTCGAAAAAAATTATTAGGTCGACCGAGATTCGAACACGACAAAAGCGTCCCGACAGCCTAGTTGGTTTGGGACGGGGGACGGGTGTGCTAACCACTAGGCTGTCGGTTCGCACATCTCTCGGCGATGCGAATTGGAATCCATATATAACAGCCTGGACGAGCTCCGCGCGGCGAAAAAGAATTTTCTTTTCCCTGTCACTTTTTTAGGGCCCAAAAGATGCAATCGAGAGGGTAAGCTATTTTATTTAACGCATCATACAACTCGAAGGAAAACAGGTATTCTTCTTCACTCCCAAGACCGTTGCTAAAAGTAACAAAAAAAAATTCTAACGCTAACGCGTTAAACGGCCCCCTAGATTTTAACACTTACTTGAGAATTTTTTTTTTTTAAAGAAAAACTTTGATAATATTCATCGGTCGCAACGCTCTCTGAAAACCAAATCGTGAATTTTACCTGCCTCGCTTTTGCTTTCTACATCGTGCTTTTGCTACACAAAATGTCGGTGGGCCAGCTATCAACAACGGTGCCGCGCCGCAAGCAATCACCATAAAAACCAAACATGCGAAACAAATTAACAATTAGGAAAAAAATGTTATTTTAGGAAATTCTGTTACGCTCGAAGTCAATTATAATGTTTTGGTTTCATAAAATATTTTTGTGGATGGTCTTTGTAGAAGATATTGAGCTACAAAGTTTTCACCGTTTTGGTTGAGTAACTCAATATATTTAGACTCAGTGTTTGATCTGTGTCATTAGTTTAAGTCGCATGACAAATTTCATCCTTGTCGATCAAACGACCTAGAAATTAGCTTTTCAGTTAAGACATGTCCGATCAGCTTGATTTTTGAACTGTAGGCTCATTATGCAATGTTCATTCGAACACAGAATTGAAAATTTTACTCCAACGTGTTCTTCCAAATTTTAGTTTTTGAACTACTGTGCATGAGTTGAATCAACAGGTCCTCCCCAGCCACGCCTCTCTTCCCCGGCGCGCCGAGGCGTCGAGCTCCAACAATAGCGACCCGGCTCGGCACAGGGTGCTCGGCTCGCAATTGCCATAGAAACACGGGATGCAAACATGTTTCACACACAAACTGACAGACAGCTCGTCATCGGACATACCTCAAAAATTTTCTAATTTTTGGTAGTATTTTTCATTATAATTTGGTGTAAATTGGGTCCAGAGGATCGGCTGCGGCCATAAGGGGCCATCGTCCAGAATAATAAAAAAACTTTCTGGCGAAAGCAATAGGCACCCCTAACGGGGGCCTAAAAAAGGATAAGAAAAAGGTAAATGACTGCGGCGCTCGGGTTCGGACCCGAGAGCTTCTGAGCAGATGTCCGCTGCTCTAACCACTAGACCACGGACTTCTGCTGCTTGCAGCACATCAGGCACCACATAGCTTCCGAAAATCTCTTGTTACCAGGAGCCGATTTCGAGGAGGTTACCTCCTCGCCTCTTCTGAACTCCGGGTTGAATACGGCTCGTTTCGCACGAATTTCTCTCAAACATGCAGGCGCGGGCTGGCGTCGAATGGGTTGCCTACCAATAAGGCGCCGGCTGAACAATTCACTATTCCTTGCGTAAAATGCGAATTTCTCCCAAACCAAGAACGGTATCGTGTCCAGGTCGACTCTAGTGCACCCCCAGACCAACCGAAACATGTGCAATTTCCGATTATTCTCTGATCGGGTTATGTTCGTTTGTTATGGGTCGCGGCCGTCTTGTTCCTTTCTTCTTCTTACTAAGTGAGGTCCTCATGAAGCATTGGCACTGTCAAAACTGCAAAGCAATGGCTTTAGGAATGTCAATAATAATGTTATAGCCCCAAAACACCAAAATCTGGGTGTATCATGGGACCCCAGGCCAAAATGTATCATCGGTCCCCAGAAGTCAATTTTCATTCAAAGGCCACCAGTGAGGTTACATGAAGGGTTATGTTAGCGGTTCCGGTCTTAAAATGTAGGTAGGAGACCAACTAATAGCATCACATCAAAATCCAAGATCAATAAGTATTTTAAAACACAAAAAGCGAACGTGCCGTCTCTCGAAAATATTTACTTTGCCTTAAAAAAGTGACTTGCTGAACTTTAGACGCCGCTCACGCCGAAAGTGTTGATGGACGAGTCACCACCTTCAGACAAACAATAACCTACCTGAGGGGCTACTAACACAATTTTTTTTTCGGCGCTACCAGCTGTAGTTTCCGAGATCTCGCAAATGTATCATGGGACCCCGTGTATCATGGGACCCCACCTTCCCTTATCTATCGGCCTGGACGGGCCCGGCGCGCGCAGAAAAGTATTCCTTTCCGAATAGGATTTCGAATTTCTCCCTAAGCAAGAACGGTATTGTGCTTCTGGCTACGCATTGCCTTTAGAGGATTCCCTGTGAATTTCAGCGTGATCTGAGAATTTCGATTTTTGGTCAAATTTCCAAAGGCTATAGCCTTTGCAATTTAAGTGATTTTGGTCCAAAAATATTTTTCCTCCAAATTGACGGGATTTGTGCAGAGGGGCTCCAGTGCACCCAGAGACCAACTCCGGAGGGTGAAATCATCCGAAAACCGGCGAAAAAAAATTATTAGGTCGACCGAGATTCGAACACGACAAAAGCGTCCCGACAGCCTAGTTGGTTTGGGACGGGGGACGGGTGTGCTAACCACTAGGCTGTCGGTTCGCACACCTCTCGGCGATGCGAATTGGAATCCCTTTCTACCGGCCTGGACGAGCTCCGCGCGGCGAAAAAGAATTTTCTTTTCCCTGTCACTTTTTTAGGGCCCAAAAGATGCAATCGAGGGGGTAAGCTATTTAACGCATCATACAACTCGAAGGAAAACAGGTATTCTTCTTCACTCCCAAGACCGTTGCTAGAAGTAACAAAAGGAAAATGACTGCGGGGCTCGGGTTCGAACCCGAGAGCTTCTGAGCAGATGCCCGCTGGTCTTACCAATTTTTTTTTTTAAACACATTTATTCAAATAGGAAACAGTTTTTAACAGACAACAATAAGAATTTTTAACAATGAGCAAAAAATAATAATAATAATAATAATAACATTAGTTTAAAGAAAAATTCGAGTATAAATTTGCTGTTTAGCGCACACATATTTTTTTTTTAATAATTTTTTTTTTAAATCAGTTACCTTTCCTGCCGCTCCATTTTGTCTCCTTCTCTCTCACTCCTCGCCTCCACTCTTCACCGCTAGTGTGGCGTTGCCAACTGCTGAACTTTTAATCCATTCACTAAAATAATTATTTCAAACTCCGTCAAATGCAATGTCCTTTCATTATTCTGAGAGTCCATGACTTGATGTTTCGAAAACATATTGGGTTATCGCTGTACTTGCTGTAGTCTAAGAGGATAAGACTGTAGTTACACTTCCTTCTCACAGACACACGACCAAAACCTCCCCGGATCCCTTGCTCAGGAGAGTGAGCTTCGCTCACAAAAATATGGTCAAAAAGTGAAAAAAGTGAATTTTTTAGCAGATGATACGAATGTATCAGCCTGCTTGTACTGTCATACAGCGAGCAGCCTGCAGAGAGCAGCGCAGCCAGCAGACAGCAAACGGCAGAGCGAGAGTGGCATAATATTATACAGGGGGGAAAATGTCGCGCGGCGGCGGCGGCGCGCGGCGCGCTCCGCGCGCGCCCCGGCCACGCAACTACTCCACGCCACCTCTCAGGCCGCCGGGCCGGGCGGCCGGGCCGCTGCCCCCTCCCGCCCCGCGCCTCCCCCCTCCTAGCCCAGCGCGACGGCGCTCCGCTTCCCTGCGGCCTGCAACGCGTACGGACATCTACCATAGTATCATCTGCTTTCAAGCTCCGGCCCTCCGGAACTGTTTGGTCACGGTCGCGTGGTCTGCTTTTTTTTTAAAAAAATGAAAAAAGGGGGCCGCTAACATGCCTTTTTATTCTGAATAAAAGTACATAATTATTGCAGCTGAGAAAAAAATGACAGTACAATAAATGCAAAAATTGAGCAAGAAAAAATGAACACTCAAAAAAATATAGCACAAAATGACTTAGCACTAGCAAAAGAGAAAGAAAACTGAAGGGACCACAAAGAACAAAAAGAGACCTTAAATGCTAGAAAAAACCTAAGCCTAAGAAAAGGAAAAAAAAATCACTGCAGGCCCATCAAGGCACGAAGTTGTTGAGTTTATTTGTACCCATTTAGAGGCTTGGTCAGTGTTAGATATAATCACGGATTGATTTCACGTGTTCAGATTACGAGTGGGTGCGAATGGGGTAAATTACTACACAGTATGACTAGGTCAACGTCTGGAGCGGAAGTGAAGTTTATTGGTATCACAATTAGCAGGTAAACATGCGCTATTTGCAGAACTAGTCATGTGACACAACAGTTGACTATAGGCTAGCAGAAGAGGAGTGAGAAGGGATTATTGACAGTACTTGGAATGCATATTTTTATTTTTGTCTAACACTCCCCGTCAATCCGAGGACTGTAATTTTAATGACTCACAGCATCTTTGATGGTCATGTTTTCCAAGTGATTTTGTTAATAAATCTGCAGGCATCAGTTTTGATGCCATGTGTTCAGTTCAAGGGCTATGGAACCATCCTCGATGCAGTCCCTAACCAATTGAATGCGCACTCCAAAGTGCTTATTTCTGGCACTGAATTTTTCAGAGTGGGCCAGCCTAATAGCACTCAGATTGTCATTAAAGATTGTTATTTTCTGAGGACCACAGCGGAAAATCTCCTTCACAAGATCATTCAAATAAATTGATTCCTTTGCAGCCTCTGTTATGGATATGTACTCTGATTCAGTGGAAGATTGTGCAACTAGTTTTTGTTTTCGACTCTCCCAAGAGATCAGATTTCCATCAAGGGAAAAACAGTATCCACTGTATGATCTGTAGTCAGTGGAATTTTCTGCAAAGTCTGCATCAGCATATCCTATTATACAAAAGGTTGGGTTTTGAGATTTTGTATAGGTAAGACCAAGCCTTGCAGTTTGTTTTAAATATCTAAGCACTTTCTTTGCCAGGTTCCAGTGGGCATCAGTATAGTTTTTATTAAACTGGCTCAAGAAGCTAGCAGCAAAAGCTATGTCTGGTCGTGTTGTAACACTCAAATATATTAGTCTTCCAATCAATTCTTGGTAAGGGGCATTTGTGTGGTGTCCTTCTGCCAACAGATGAGGCTTAATTTTTGTTTCCATTGGTGTCAATGTGGTTTTACAATTAGTCATATGAAATTTTTCCAGGGTGTCACGGACATAATTTTCTTGGTGTATTGTGAGACACCCCTTTTTCATGTCACGCTCTATTTGCATACCCAAGCATGATTGTGCCTCACCCAGGTCTTTGGCCACAAAGTGTTTTCTGAGGGATTTTACCAGGTCAGATTTGTCATTCTCTGAATTATAGAAGACATAAAAATCGTCTACATAGAGAGCAATTATTATTATGGATTTTTCCGTCTCTTTGATGTATACACAGGGTTCATCTCTAAGAGTTTTGTAACCAAGGCCTTTTAACACTTTGTCGGCCTTTGCGTTCCAGCTTCTTGCTGCCTGCTTCAGGCCGTAGACTGCTTTGTGCAGTTTACAGACCATTTCTGACTGACCCTCAGCAACAAAACCCTCTGGCTGTGACATGTATACAGTCTCCTCTATGTCTCCATAAAGGAAGGCTGTTTTGATGTCAATATGACCTATTTTTAAGTCATAGGTCACAGCTGTAGCAAGAAGTATTCTCAAGGTGGACCCTCTCACTACAGGGGCATAAGTCTCCTGGTAATCCAGGCCATATGTTTGAGTGAATCCCTTTGCCACAAGGCGTGCTCTGTAAAGTACTGTCCCATCTGTATTTATTTTCTTTTTGAAAACCCATTTGTTTCCGATGACTTTTGCACCAGTGGGCAGTTTTTCTAGAGTCCAAACTTTGTTATCAGAGAAAGAAGTCAATTCCTCCTCCATCGCCTGGACCCATTGTGTATGTTCAGGTGATTGTTGAACTTCTTGTACAGATTTAGGGACATCAGGGTCAGTTGGGGTAACAAGGCAAGCTCTGTCAGGAATTTTATCTTTCCCCAGACCATATACTATGAAGTCTGGGAACTGTTTTGGTTTTCGGATTCTTTTCCCAATGCTCTGAAACTCAGAGGTGGATGTGACCGAGGGAATGTTGTCGTCAATGGTGACATGAGATTCCTGGCTCGGTCCAGCCACTTCATCTGGAATATGTGAGGTATTTGTATCTGCAGAGAGGCTGTTAGATACAGTATCCCAAAAGGAAGAATTAGGTTCCTCTTGTGGTATATCAGGTAGCTTAGTCTCACATGTATAAGAGAGTGGAGGGGACATACGAACATCCCTGCTACTGTGAAGTTCGTTATCTTTTGGAAAAGGATCCAGGTTCAGACTGGAGCAATTTTCAGGTATGGAGAGTGTTTGGGATTGAATTTTCTGTGGTGTTTGCACAGTCATGTTGAAAGCAGGGAAAATTGTTTCATCAAAGATTACATTTCTTTCTGTAAATATTTTTGTGGGTTGAGTGGGATCCAGGAGAAGATATGATTTTCTTTCATCATCATATCCTACCATGATGCAGGTGCGACTCCTGTCTCCCAGCTTCTTTGCTTTCTCCTTTCGAATGTGGGCGTATGCACAACATCCAAAAACTCTCAAGTGGGAAACGGAAGGCTTCTCTCCAGTCCAGGCCTCATATGGGACCTGATTTTGAAGTGCCTTTGTTGGAGAGAGATTTTTCAGGAGAACAGCGGTCTGAAGTGCCTCTGGCCAGTATTTCATTGATAAACCCGAAGTTTTGAGCATAGCCCTCATTTTTTCTTGAAGAGTTCTATTGGCTCTTTCAGATACCCCGTTTTGCTGTGGGCTGTAAGGGTTTGAATGTTGCCTCAATATACCCTCAGCCTTCAGGAATTCAAAAAAGGCCTTGTTAATATATTCTTTCCCATTATCAGACCTCACTGCTTTTATGGTTTTACCGGTTTGATTTTGCACCAAGGTTCTGTATTCCTTAAATTTGTCCAAGACCTCATCTTTTGTTTTTAGTATCGCGACCATGGTGTAGCGAGTTTTATCATCTATAAATGTGACGAAATACCGGTATCCATCAATTGATAGAGTATCAGTAATTTCGCACACATCAGTGTGGATGAGTTCCAGGATGTTAGTTTTCCTGTGTGCACCATCCTTCGGGAAAGGTGTTTGCTTGGATTTTGACTTTTGGCACACTTCACATAGTGTCAGATCATTAAAATCTATTTGATCAATCCCAATGACCAAACCTTTTTTCAGAAGTTTTAAATAGTCATCAGACAAGTGAGCAAATCTTTTGTGCCAAAGTTCAGCCTGGGATTGACGAGCCACTCTGAGGGCCTGATTGTTAATTTTTACATCAACATCTAAGCTATAAGTCCCATTGGTCTCAACTGTCTCGATGACTGGTGCACTTAATAAACGTACAGAGTCAGGTTTGTATATCCCACATATTTTGTCTTTGAATACAACAATCAAATTGTTTTTAGTGATGGCACTTATAGACAGAAGGGTACATGTCAGGCCAGGAACATACGTCATGTTTTGAATTTCCAGCAATCCCTCTATATTAGTGTTTAGTTTTAGTGTTCCTACTCCCTGCGTATATAGTACTTGATCGCCAGCACATTCAATGGGCTCGTTATGGATAGGTTTATAGTTGTGGAGACAGGTGATTTCAGGACTCATCGGAGCGAAAGCACCACTATCCAGATACATTTTAATGGTTTTATTTGGTTACTTTAGAGTCACAAAATTCTGTATTTACAATATCATCAATTTCATCTACCAGACAATCATTTCCAGGAGTGGATTGGCTGCTTGAAGCAGCAGTTTTAGCCTTGCCTTTCTTGGCTATTTTGAGGACCCATTTTGGAGGACCACCATTTGATCCTTCCTTCTTGGACTGTTTGGAAGAGGGGCCGGCCTCGTCGTCTGACCCTGAGTGTCGGCGTTTGCGATCACGGCGGGCGTTGGATTGGGAGGCTGCACTTACTTGTCGAAAATGACAACTGCTGGCCGGGTGGTTGGTCTTTTTGCAGTGAATGCATTGTGGATATTTTCCTTCCTGTCCATTGGTCCTAGGTTGTTTTGATTTTGGTGAACGGTCACGACGATCACGATTTTGATTTTGGTTTCTGCTCCTGCCGCTAGGGGGCGTCTTAGAGCTTCCACCTCCACTACGATGGCCCGGGCGAGACTTCCCCTGCGGCCATCCGGCGGACATTTTCATAGCAGTTTTGTTTGGATTTTGATTTTGCGAGGGGCCTTGGGCGTCCTCTTGAGTTTTAATTTTATTTCCTTCCCGAAGAAGCTCTTCTGATATTATTTTGAATTCTAGAGTTGTTGCACCGTCAAGCTTCGTTTGGCAGGTTCTTTCAACTATCTGGCAGAAAGGTTTGTGGACAGGCTTCACATTTGCCAGGAGGAGCACAGAGCACATTTCATCTTCTATTTCTTTACCGGTATCAGCAATCTGTCCAACTACTTCCTTGAAATCGAGAACATATTGAGAGAGGGAGGTTTCCTGCTTCAGAGACACTAGCTTGCGTAGCAGATGAGCTCGACGGAAAACACCTCTATCTTCGAAAGAATTGCACAGTTTTGTCCAGGCTTGATGAGCGGTTGTTGCGCCACGTAAATACTTCAGCACGTTTTTATCAACCCCAAAAGAAATCTTCTGTCGAGCGATCAAGTCTTCTTTGAAAGCTTTGCAATCCCTGTCTGCAAGCACTTCAGCTGGTGGGTCTTTAAGAGTGCATTTGTACAGATCTCCCAAGTAGAGCTCCATTAACAGTTTCCAATCGGACCAGTTTTCATCACCGACCAACTTTTCAAAGGGTATATTGAAATTGACTTGGAGATTGGCATCTTCTGTCGCCGTAGGTTTGACAGTAGAGGAGGATTGCTCACCGGTGATTGGGGTTTTGATGATTTTGTTGCCGGCATCGTCTTCGTCTCCAGCCATGTTGTCCGGGCAGGCTCACGCAGAGGCGCGGAAGGCGTGGTGCAGAAATTGGAGAAAGCTTCTCAGATGACGAATACGTGGCACGAAATAAGAAACTAGATATTACTACAAATAGCTGGGCCCATAACCTGTTAGATATAATCACGGATTGATTTCACGTGTTCAGATTACGAGTGGGTGCGAATGGGGTAAATTACTACACAGTATGACTAGGTCAACGTCTGGAGCGGAAGTGAAGTTTATTGGTATCACAATTAGCAGGTAAACATGCGCTATTTGCAGAACTAGTCATGTGACACAACAGTTGACTATAGGCTAGCAGAAGAGGAGTGAGAAGGGATTATTGACAGTACTTGGAATGCATATTTTTATTTTTGTCTAACAGTCAGAATATCTGAAATATTTTCATTGCCTCTCACATATTCAGCCTCCTGTTCCAGATGCTAGTAAAGGTTTTCGGTCACACCGATATGACCCTGGTGATGTATCACTATGATCCTCCGCAGGAATGCCTCTATGATATTGCAGCAGAAAAGACCTGTAACATAGAATGCGGACACTGTGAGCCGATTAAAGACACAGAAGATATTACAGTGAATTGGACAAGGATTGTCCCAGACGGAGTTCCCACAGAGGACATGATGAAGGAACAAAGACTAGACCAGGATATAATGCCTATCCTCGTTGCTGTGGAAGAAGGCAAACGCCCTCACCTGAATGAAATAGTAAGCCTCAGCAACAGGACAAGGTCATTATGGCATCAATTCAATTCTCTGTGCATGGACAACAAACTCCTCCATAGAAGGTTTCAGCATCCCAGCCTCCTGCAGCCAAGCTGCAACAAAAATGAAAGAATATTATGATCAGACAGCAATGGTCCAGCCCTTCGTGGTAGGGGATAAAGTCCTTCTCTACCCAAATGCAAGAAAATCGGGAGAATCTCTCAAATTGAAGGCGTTGTGGGAAGGGCCGTTCAAAATTGTCAGCATACTGAACGACTGCAATGCGAGAATAGAGCGGGACGACCCACCGAGGAAGAGGCTCATTGTGCACATGGACCGCCTCGCCCCATACCCGAAAACCGAAGACTCGCAAGGAGCCTGGCTTAACTTTCTAGATTTAGCATATAGCTCTTGGACAAGGAGAAGGACCCCGTCATCTTGAGAGAAGGGTGCCCTGGAGAAGAAGCGGATACCCGCCTGGGGTCTGCCCGTGCCCAAGGGGGACAAGCTGGAGGCTGCATGCGGAGGGCTACGGAGTATTTGAAAAGTGCTCCAGAATCGGAGATGTTCTTTCTACCGCTAGATGCATTCCTCGATACTGTGGGCCCTACCAGTACCGATCTCGAGCCCCGCGAACCCACAAAAAGGGCCGCGCCGGATGCGCCGCCCTGCCTGGCTGCCTCGGCGGCGCGGCTGCGCAGTGGTCCGCTGCGCTGCCCCGGTTCCCCCTCCATTGTTGTTATTGTTCTGGAAGCTTTGGTGCATTGGGTTGACTGTTCGCCTCTTATTTGTTTAAAATTGCCATGAAGTTATGACGAGGTTATCTCGAAAGAGGAGGCTAACTTTTAGATAGGGACGGGAAAAGGTCGCTAAGTCCTATGGAAAGAACCACAAATTTACTAAAACTCACATCCTCACTTTACACTAAACATCGTCGGCATCTTCTGCTGGCGTCCCAGGGGGGAGGGGAGCGCAGCGGACTACTGCGCAGCCGTTCTGCACAGCCGCGCCGCCGAGGCAGCCAGCCAGCGGCCGCCTGGCCGGCCGCCTCGACGCAGCCAGGCAGGGCGGCGCATCCGGCGCGGCCCCTTTCGCGGGTTCGCGGGGCTCGGGATCGGTACTGGTAGGGCCCACAGTATCGAGGAATGCATCTAGCGGTAGAAAAAACATTTCCGATTCTGGAGCACTTTTCAAAAACTCCGTACCCCTCCGCATGCAGCCTCCAGCTTGTGCCCCTTGGGCGCGGTCAGACCCGAGGCGAGTATTCGCTTCTTCTCCAGGGCGCCCTTCTCTCATGCCGTCATCAAGGTGGATGCCTCAAGCAGGCCAGCAAGGGCCTGGAGAAGTACCTCCTACAACGCCCCGCCCCGGTAAACCTGACTGTAGGCGACCTCGATCGCCTCAACCTCAGCACCATGGTGGTCCAACCAGAGCGCCCGAACACGCCGTGCCTCGACCTCCATCCCGAGGAAGAGTTTGATAAAGCTGCTCTCCTCGCCTCTCCACCTTACACGGCGGCGACACCGGCCTTCATCGCCGACCTCGCTTCAGCACCAGGCGATGCTCTCGCCACCAAGAAACCGGCCAGGGTCACCCCGCCTATCCTGCCCGGCGCGAGCCCCACGGGCAGGAGCCCAAGACCCCAGAAAATAAGGACTGCATGACGCCGTGATATCCCGGACTTGTCTGCTACCGCACGACACCGGCCTTACAAGGACACGAAGGCTAAAAACCGCATTCGACCTCCGATTGTCCTGAAAGTCAAGAAGGCTGATTATACGAAGGCCGAAAAACCCAGCAGAGACCGTGCTCCCCGACTGCCCTGCATCAAGGAGTGGCAGATTCCCAAGAGGAAGATTCAGTCGCCTTTACTACACCCCTCGTGGAGCCAGCTGCGAAACCAGTACCTGCACACCCCAAGAGTCGTCAAAACAGGCGCCGCAGGAGCAGAACTCAGCACTCCCGGCCGTCAACCCCTTCGGCTCCACTAATGGACGACCTAGTGGTGACCATAACGTCGGACACCACCAGAAGTGTCACTGTAGAGGAGGCTCCCGTCTCTCCTCCCATGCTGCACCTGCCTGACGAACCATGTGACGGTTTGGAGGATTTCTTTGGCGACCTGGAGCTGGGCTCAGCGCTAAATCCTATAGCAGCCGAGTTCAGGCCTTAACCATCCAGCCAACGACCCCTGCGGTCGCCCAGCAAGTCACCTCCTCGGCGCCTCAGCTGGCCGCCCCCGAGGCCGCTCAGCCCACCCGGTATGACACCCCCGAGGCCGCTCAACCCACCCAGCACGCCGTCCCCGAGGCTGCTCAACCCATTCATCCTGCCGCCCCCAGCCTCAGCGTACCGGCTTACTATGCTGCTGGGTACACGGGACCGGAGCAGCTGCAAGCTCTACCCCCGGCCAGGCCCTTCCCTGGAAAGGCCCCTGGGAAGAACCAGAAGTGTCCTCGCTGCCGAGGTCCCAACCATGATTTCACCACCTGCAATAGACCTTCAAAAGCCTTTCTTCAACAAACCGAAAGGCTCTTAGCAGAGCCCTGCAACGGTCGAGTCGCCCGACCCGACAAGCGAACAGTGGGAGAGAGACAGCATGCTATCACCCGTCTTCCCCCACCTCACCTATGAGATGCTCGGTTGACGGTCCACTGTCGGCCCGGTAACTCGCCCCCGCACCTACTCCCCTCCCCACCTCTTACCTTCTCCCAGCGCTCTCGGGTCGCCAGCTGACCCGACAACCCGACAGAATTTCGCGGTCGAACGAACGAGTCACGTGAATTCGCGGTCGGTCGGTCCTGGACCGCCAGAGCCAAGCCTTGTCGGGTCGCTTTTGGGAAATGGATCGACCGTTGCAGGGCTCTGGCTCTTAGGTTTCTCAGTCGCCCAGAGGCACCAGAAGAAGAATGCCAAAGTCCCCAACATCACCGAACTTCTCTAGCTTATCCAGAGTGTGGCACCCCCACCTCCGGTGCAATGAACTGATTTTTAGTGCCTAATTGTTTTAACTACTGCCTTTTGTTGCTTTGCTTATTACTTGTTTTCTAACTTTTCTAATGTTGTACTTCTTATTCCTTTTATTTTATTATAAAATTTATATGAATATATCTATATATTTTTTTTGTTTGTTTTCTGAAGGAGAACTGTGAGCAATGAACGAAGGAAGGGCAGGAAAAATTACTGTTGTGCAAGGAAGCAGGAGCGTTGCTCCTTTGAAAGAGATGCGGAATGCCTTCAGTGCCTCTCACAGAGGGTGTTCAAAGCCAAACTAAATCAGGTAGCACAGCATATCTTATAGTTTAAACCCCTTTTCTGAGAGCATCTCTGTGTTTATTGCATCTAATCATGTGCACTGATAATCCAAGTGTTCAACCCTTCAACACTTTAAAGTGTTCAAATACCATTTAAACATATAAATGTGTTTAACAGAGTTGTTGTACACTTTCAAGTGTTCAACTCAGAAGTTGTGCACTTAAAAGTGTTCAACTCCCCAGTTACACACTTCCTTAGCTTGGACGCACTGTATTAGGGAAGTGTGCAACTGGGGAGTTGAACACTTACAAGTGCACAACTCCTGAGTTGAACACTTGTAAGTGCACAACAACTCTGTTGAACACTTTTATTTGTTTAATTGGTATTTGAACACTTAAAAGTGTTGAAGGGTTGAACACTTGGTTTATCAGTGTGATTTAATTTTATTCTAGGACCAGTGAGTAAGCTTGCTGCTTCAATGGAACTTCCTGTGAGTGTTAAATCTAGAGGGAGACCAAAGGAGAAGACCAAGACTACAGAGTTATAGGAACCGTTAAAGACAGCCATTCAAGGAAAGAGAAGGGAAACAAGGAAAATTTTGACAAATGCCTATGCAACCTGCAAGCAGTTTAGTAAGTTTTGACCGTTTGAGATTAAGTATTTTTACAGCTAAATTTAGAAAAATTGCTAAAAATATATTTAACAGGCGTACCGTTACTAAAAACACCATCAATAAAGGACGCAAGTTCCTCTGCTGTCCTAAAGACAGAAAGAGTCAGTGCACCTACTTCCGCTGGATTTCCCAACTTGGTATTAAAAACTCACGTGACATAACTGGCACGATGAAATGTATGTAAAATTGAAATAACACTTTTTACTTTACTTTTCCAATTTTATTTGTAGAACCCAAAGACAAGGTTGATGCCGCACCACACCCAGATTCCTGTTCATCGGCATCTTTTGAGTTATTGTGTAAAAATCTAAATATTCCTACTGAAGAAGAAGTTCAGAGTGCGGGAGGTCTAATTGATGCCGTAGTAATTAGCTTGTACGATTTCATCGAGGAATGCGCCACTCCTCCACTATCCCCTGATCCTGACAGGACTATAGAGACTAGTGCCTCACCTCCTTGTCATGAGCAGGAAGTTAATGCCTTGAATATTCAGGATGAATCTGTAAAATTATCAGGCAAATGTAAGGGCACCAAAAATTCATATTAATACATATACAGAAAGAGTTATATGACTTGTAACATTCATCATTTGTTGTATTATTATTTTATTTTCAGTGAGCGAAGGTTGTTCTGAGCTAGTTGTACTGTAAGTATACATCAATACTGTCATTGATGGCTTTGAAATTTCTATGCATAAACTTAACTGTCTCTTCTTATTTGTTTACAGGAGGAAAGCTAAGACACCACAAAATTTTGGTCGGCGCTTTTATATTTGCAGTAACCCAATTACTGAAAAATGTAAACAGATGAAGTGGCTTGACAAGAAAGTAACACAAAAACCAACAGGTGAGTGTATGTGTGTGTTTGATACGGAGAGTTCTCTAGTATCAGTCATAGTTAGCAAATTCAAATTAAGAGGGTATTGCATATGGCTGATTCTGTATTTTTTATTATTATTATTATTATTATTATTTTTTTTAAACAATCCCATCTCCAATAAAGTTACACTTTCCACATACCCCAGCCACCTCTGGTCATGTTGGGGAGGATGATGTTGTGACTGGCCCCAATAAGTGTGCTTGTGGCAAACCATGTGTGTTGTAAGTTAATTAAAACTGCCTTTTTTTAAAGTCAGGTATTGAATCTTGAAAGTAATAGTTTTTTTTCTGTGACACATAGGAGGAGAGCATTCAGGAAACATTTTTATGGCTGTGCAACATTTGATTGTGCAACTTCAGTGAGTGTAAGGTCACGTAAGTATTGAAAAGTTGATCAATGGCAACATCAGATTGTAACTTCTATTTCCAACTCCAAATCCAAACCCCCAAACATAATTCTGTTCACGATTGTTACATCTGTACCACCATACACCATTTCGTAGGAAAAACATTACTCACAATTATGGACTTGTTTAATTAAATAGGGTATTCCGCTGGAACGAAACCGGAACCTACATAAGAAAAGCACGACCGACAGATCTGTTTCCTCCAGGCCTCCAGGGCCCTGATTGGTCAACGGTGACGTCACTGTAGCGATCAGCCAATAAGAGCGAAGGAGGAAACAGCCGAAGGTCGTGCTTTCCTTCTTTAGGTTCCGGTTTCGTTCCAGCGGAATACCCTATTCTTTGAAGCATCGCCTCTTGTGTTTGAGTCTTTGACTGATGATTTGGATCGCAAACATTTCATCGTCTGTTTTCGTATTTTTTTGAAACTTTTCCTTACTTTCAGTAGACCTTCTGATTGAACAGTGCTTTCTAGCACAGTTAATCAAAGGCACCAACAGTTCTCATCATAACTATTCAAAGAGTCCTTTTGAGGACTACTGATCATCCTGGACACTTGGTGAGTCAAAGAATACTTTTGCAAATATGGTAGGGAAGTTTGTGTCTTCACTTTTGAAAAGTTGCTTGCACCCGCATCTCGCACACATTTGGCTACCATTCTCAACATGTATTTACTTGTGTGTGCCTGTTTGTACGCATGCCTTCCTCTGGTTAAAAAAAGCTGATACATTATTTTAATCTACAATTAGCATTTGTTATAACTTCTAACTGCTTCCATAGAAGAAAATGTGATCATCATACTTATACTTATCATCTCCATCTATAATTAGCATTTGTTATTACTTCTTACTTCTCATGTAGAAGGTTTCTGATCACTAAAAGAAGAAAAAAAATACTGAACACTTTTGTGTAACATCTGATCAATAATGATTCCTCTTCATCCTTTGAAATAAAAGAAAATAGTGCAATTTTAAAGACTAACACAGCAATTAATTACTGGAGTGTCTATTTATTTTTATCTTCGGTTTAACTCTGTCTTTGGCCTATGGTGTCCTTGCTCCTTGTGAATGCTTCTGTTCATTTGGTAGGCTTAAATTGTCTAATCAGGCACTTTGTTCGTTAAAAAAACTTTAACAGAGTGCTTGGCCTGCTCAGAAATGAGCCAAGTAAAATTTTTGCTCTGGTTCTTTCAGGTCCAAATACTGCAGCCCCTTCTCAGGAAAATTCTTTTGAAGTCATCATTTTATCAAGTAAGTCCACCATGCTTCCAGCAGTCCATGAAAATAAAACCCGACTTGTTTAAATTAATTACTCCTTAGGCGACTCTGAAGGAGAAACCTACGAAACGTTGCCTGACCAAATCAATCAAATTACGTTGAAGAAGAAGATGACCGAGTTGGAAATGACACAGTGGAAGACCGAGGAGAGACAGTTAATGAGGAGACATGTGAAGGAGAAAAGGAGACAAATAAAAAAGAGGAGACAGGTGAAGGAGAAGAGGAGACAGAAGGAGGAGGGGAAGACGAGTCAGGTAAAAGAGATTCGATTGTGTCACATTAATTTCAGTGACGTCACTTAACCCTTATCCTATTACAGATAATGTTCATGACCTCTTTGGTATGACTGATTTTGATGATGATATAATCAAAGCCATTGACAACGCTCTGCAAAGCCCTGACCCTGACAAGATCCTACAAACCCTTAATAATATGTCTGTGGTGCAGACTCCCGTGGTGAAAGCAAATCTATTGGTAAGGTTTTGTTAGTGCATGTTAATTCTGGCAAACAGTTCTGTCTTGGCTTCAATACATTGTGCTATAAAGGGGTCATAAGTGCTCCCCTCCCCCATCCAAAAATTAAGATCTAGGAAGTTTTTTTTATTATTATTTTTATTTCAACAGTACTTTCATTTCAATTTAAACAATTTTGTTAGTGGACATAAAATGTGCACTTTGACTTTTAGTGTAGCCATATAGCAAATTGTTCTTCGTATGACAATCAAAGCTATTTAAAAAGCGAAGTAAAGTATGTAGATTTTTTTTATATATATTTTTCTTAAAATACATATATAACAGTTCTTTTCTGAGCCAGTCTGTTGTTTAGAATCACTTTCAAAGACATTATTGGCATGTCGAGTTATCATATTCACCATTTCCCTGAAGTTTGGCCCTCCCAGCTTTGTTATAGAATACTTTAAGGATAGAAATTTCACGCACTTCTCCATCATTATTTCTTAGGGTCTTGATGCCTACATATGAGTGAGACTTCCGATGAAGAGCTTCTCCCTGTCTCTCCCTGTGCTAAAAAAGGTAAAGAATTATTGTACTAGTAGCAGGACTTTGGAATGGCTGTGCATCTATTCAAATATTTCACTAAATTTTACAGATGATGGTAATCAAAGTCTATCACAAAGTCCGGTGAGATCTCTTTTGCTTGCTCTTTTTACATAAAATATTCATATTTACTCGTGCATTACCTTATTTTCATATCTTATTCATTTCGGAAAAAAGAATGGGTATTGGTCCTGGCAGAGTGTAATTTAGGAACTTCTTTTCATCTCTTAATACACTAGAATAACATTCTTAATTTTATGCTTATTGTAACTGGAATTCAGGACTGCATATTTCATAAAAGACAATTTTTTTTATTACCTAAGCAAAATTTTAAGAAGACCTAACAGAAAATCATGTTTTAAATCAAATAGTGCTGCAATATCTGGTGCAACACATGCAGAAGCGAGTTCATTTAAAAGATGAAAAAAAAGAAGATGAAAGGAAGTTCAATATTGATGTATTATGTAGAAATTTTAGAGAAGTAAAGAACGAGTTACTTTTTTAGCTTCTAAGTACTTTGGTTTTTACTTGGCTTTTTGTTTTTTGTCATTCAGTACTGATTTTGTTCAATCTTTACAGACAACTTCATCAAGTTCCACTTTGAAACGCACCAAACGGCCAAAGAATTTGCCCTTGAAATACAGGCGGTCATAATATGTGTTTGACACACCAGAGTAAAAAAAAAATTGCATTATTTTCTAGCTTTTCTCATTAGAACAGAATTTTCTTTTTTTTTTTCTTATCTTTAGGCACGAAGTAGCCTTATGGTTTTGTCTCAGGATCCGATTTTTTTTTATTATTATTTTTTTTTTATCAGTGTGGCCCCTTACCTAAATCCAGATTTTTCTATACGATTTCGATAAGACTTGGCAGAGAGGTACTACTTAATTCCCTTATTTCACAGCTGAAATGCCAGGTCAAAGTTAGCGGCCAATTTTGAGAAATTTCGATTTAAAATCTTTGTTTCTATGGTAATACTCGACTCGTCATGGAGCCGAGTCGGCTCTGACCAATAACATTATTTCGCGCGAAAATCCAGCCAATGAAAACGGTCGCCTGTTGCTTTGTACCTCGATATCCAAAAGTGTCAACGCAAGGAGTGGTCACGTCAGAATCGTTGCAGATTCACGCCATGTAAAAGGGTTCACCACCACCAGGAGACTTTCAAACGTGACCACTAGCTAGCCGCCCCGGCTCCTGATTGTTGGCTGGGACTGTAATTTCGCCTTGGGCGGGGCTTGTGACAATACCGCCAACCTCAGAGTTAATCCTCAATTCATGTTTTCACTAAACGATACAAATAGGACAACCCTTGAGTTCCGTGTTAATGCGTGGAGGCTTGCACCGTTGTTTACTAAAGGCCTGCAACATCATTTTACCTAGTTACTTAATCTAAAACTAGCAAAATATATTTTGTGTTGGTTTGAGTGGACACCAAGCCGGCGTTGTTCATAGCTGGCCCGTTCGGCGCCATGTTTGTGTTGGAAATGTGAGGCGGATAAAATTCACGATTTGGGCTCTCACAGAGAGTTTTGACCTAATATTTTAATTGTCTATTTCATTTAATGGTAAGTGTGTGGCAAATGTGAAACTAGGACCCTTTAATTCTTGGCTGGTGGTTCGATTTAGTGGTTGTCAAGGCGGGTTGTTGACAGCTGGCCCGCTGGGGGGCTGGCTCTCACCAAATCTGCCTCTGCGTTCCTTGTGAATGTGTAGTGCCTCCCATACCTGTGTGCTAAAGAACTGCAACATAACTTAAGATCGTCACAAAATTAAAAACTTGCCAAATATATTCGAGCACTGTAAAAAATGTTGGGATTTTTACTATACGCTTGTATGGGATATTTCCTATACATGGTATGGTTCCTGAAAAATCTCATAAATGTATAGGAAATCTACTATACCTCAAAGCGTGTATGGGAAAACCCCAAACTATATAGGAAAACCACTACAAATGTCAAGGAAATTTGCCATACATGTGTGGAGGGCACACGCTGCTATGCATGTATAGGAAAATCACTTGACGATATGGAAATTTTGCTATACACTGTTAGTTCTTAAAAATAAAAAATGGGTCGCCGCATTAAATTTGATTGCGCTTACAATTCACTGCTCGGTCGTACATTGAGGGAGCACGCTCTCAATGTCCGAGGACTATGGTATTAAAGATCACCGGACTTCTGTGTTCATATCTAATTAAACACATTTGGTATAATCAGTACCAAATTGTGTTTCATTTGGTTATACATTGTATCTGATGTAGTTATGAGCAGTCCGAAGCCAGTTCCAAATATTATTCTTAGATATTCAGAGTGAAGCAATATCGCATGCCAGTGGTAAAAAGTTCAAGAAAGGCAGGAAGGTAAATGCATCCAGCATCAAAACATCTGGTCGAAAATTCCACGAACTGTAAACAGTTGGCCACGCCTCCCGGGCCGCTCACTCCTCCTCACCGGGCCATCCCCGATCCGGGGCTGGCCTGGCGGGAGGGGCGCGCGACCTCGGGATGACCTGGACACGCTGGGGCGCGTCTCCCATCTCGTCCCAGTGGTCCAGTGGTCAACGTGACGGGTTCGCAGCAAAGAAGTTCGGGTTCAACTCTTCTTCAGGTAAGGTAATTCTTCGTAAGTTCAATGCATAATTACACATAACAATTAACTTTGACAAGCGATGTGAAATGAAAGGAAGTTGAGAGCAGTACAGGGAAGAAAGAAATCACTATTTTCTGTTTTGAAATGGATGCAAATGTATAGGAAAATTCCTATACATTTGTGGTGGGACCACCACACATATATCGTATACACCCTACACACGTGTATAGGAAATTTCCTATACATGTATGGTAAGAATACTATCGTGTATGGTAGAATTACGACACGCGTGTATAGGAAAATCCCTATACATCTATATGTGAAAAGCGTCAGATACATTTATAGGAAATCTACCATAGAAACTTTTTACAGTGTATCTCCGTAATCAATATTTTCAGCACTGGATGTTGTTAGTTGAAGGAATTTATCTGTTATTGAAAGAATCTGTTTCTGGAAATGATTTGGAGGCAGCTAATGTAATGCTACGTTGTTTTGTAAGAGACATTGGATTTTACAATAGATTTTACACCTACAATGTCCATAATCTTCTGCATCTTTGTGATTTAGTTAAGCGGTGGGGAAATCTGTGGGCAACAAGTGCTTTTCCATTTGAAAGCTTCAATGGTTTTATTACATCACATGTTCATGGAACTAAACATCTTGGAAAAGAACTGCTGAACAATATAAGAATAATTCAAAGCACTAAGATTTTTGAAATGTCTATGCAAATGAAAAGAAACATTAGTAGAAAGGATGTGGAAATATGCAGCTCTAAGTTGCATTTTGATTTGTCAGACAGAGAAACTGGGGTTCTTCATGCTAAAGAAATGTTCTCATTTGATATTTTTGATAGAGTTAAAGTGAGGTCAGAGGTATTTACCTCAAAGTATTATGATAAAAATGTTAAACGGGCTAATTCTATTGTGCAGTTTAAACATCAAGACACAGATATTTTATATGGAGAAATACTACATTTTATTCAAAATTCTGAGGAACTTTTTGCCCTTATTGACAAGTTTAAGGTGAAACATACTGACATATTTTATTTTGAAGAAAGCTTGTATCAGATTAAACATTTAATTCCAGTAGAGAATTCTGGTGAGCTACTTGTTGTTCCAGTAACTTGTCCTCCCTCTGGCCTCTGGCCTCTGGCCTCTGGCCTCTGGCCTCCCTCTGGCCTCTGGCCTCTGGCCTCTGGCCTCTGGCCTCTGGCCTCTGGCCTCCCTCTGGCCTCTGGCCTCTGGCCTCTGGCCTCTGGCCTCCCTCTGGCCTCTGGCCTCTGGCCTCTGGCCTCTGGCCTCCCTCTGGCCTCTGGCCTCTGGCCTCTGGCCTCTGGCCTCCCTCTGGCCTCTGGCCTCTGGCCTCTGGCCTCCCTCTGGCCTCTGGCCTCTGGCCTCTGGCCTCTGGCCTCCCTCTGGCCTCTGGCCTCTGGCCTCTGGCCTCTGGCCTCCCTCTGGCCTCTGGCCTCTGGCCTCTGGCCTCTGGCCTCCCTCTGGCCTCTGGCCTCTGGCCTCTGGCCTCTGGCCTCCCTCTGGCCTCTGGCCTCTTGCCTCTGGCCTCTGGCCTCCCTCTGGCCTCTGGCCTCTGGCCTCTGGCCTCTGGCCTCTGGCCTCTGGCCTCTGGCCTCCCTCTGGCCTCTGGCCTCTGGCCTCTGGCCTCTGGCCTCTGGCCTCTGGCCTCTGGCCTCTGGCCTCTGGCCTCCCTCTGGCCTCTGGCCTCTGGCCTCTGGCCTCTGGCCTCCCTCTGGCCTCTGGCCTCTGGCCTCTGGCCTCTGGCCTCCCTCTGGCCTCTGGCCTCTGGCCTCTGGCCTCTGGCCTCCCTCTGGCCTCTGGCCTCTGGCCTCTGGCCTCTGGCCTCCCTCTGGCCTCTGGCCTCTGGCCTCTGGCCTCTGGCCTCCCTCTGGCCTCTGGCCTCTGGCCTCTGGCCTCTGGCCTCTGGCCTCCCTCTGGCCTCTGGCCTCTGGCCTCTGGCCTCTGGCCTCTGGCCTCTGGCCTCTGGCCTCTGGCCTCTGGCCTCTGGCCTCTGGCCTCCCTCTGGCCTCTGGCCTCTGGCCTCTGGCCTCTGGCCTCTGGCCTCTGGCCTCTGGCCTCTGGCCTCTGGCCTCTGGCCTCTGGCCTCTGGCCTCTGGCCTCTGGCCTCTGGCCTCTGGCCTCTGGCCTCTGGCCTCTGGCCTCCCTCTGGCCTCTGGCCTCTGGCCTCTGGCCTCTGGCCTCTGGCCTCTGGCCTCTGGCCTCTGGCCTCTGGCCTCTGGCCTCTGGCCTCTGGCCTCTGGCCTCCCTCTGGCCTCTGGCCTCTGGCCTCTGGCCTCTGGCCTCTGGCCTCCCTCTGGCCTCTGGCCTCTGGCCTCTGGCCTCTGGCCTCTGGCCTCTGGCCTCTGGCCTCCCTCTGGCCTCTGGCCTCTGGCCTCTGGCCTCTGGCCTCCCTCTGGCCTCTGGCCTCTGGCCTCTGGCCTCTGGCCTCTGGCCTCTGGCCTCCCTCTGGCCTCTGGCCTCTGGCCTCTGGCCTCTGGCCTCCCTCTGGCCTCTGGCCTCTGGCCTCTGGCCTCTGGCCTCCCTCTGGCCTCTGGCCTCTGGCCTCTGGCCTCTGGCCTCCCTCTGGCCTCTGGCCTCTGGCCTCTGGCCTCTGGCCTCTGGCCTCTGGCCTCTGGCCTCTGGCCTCTGGCCTCCCTCTGGCCTCTGGCCTCTGGCCTCTGGCCTCTGGCCTCTGGCCTCTGGCCTCTGGCCTCTGGCCTCTGGCCTCTGGCCTCTGGCCTCTGGCCTCTGGCCTCTGGCCTCTGGCCTCTGGCCTCCCTCTGGCCTCTGGCCTCTGGCCTCTGGCCTCTGGCCTCCCTCTGGCCTCTGGCCTCTGGCCTCTGGCCTCTGGCCTCCCTCTGGCCTCTGGCCTCTGGCCTCTGGCCTCTGGCCTCCCTCTGGCCTCTGGCCTCTGGCCTCTGGCCTCTGGCCTCTGGCCTCTGGCCTCTGGCCTCTGGCCTCTGGCCTCTGGCCTCTGGCCTCCCTCTGGCCTCTGGCCTCTGGCCTCTGGCCTCTGGCCTCCCTCTGGCCTCTGGCCTCTGGCCTCTGGCCTCTGGCCTCCCTCTGGCCTCTGGCCTCTGGCCTCTGGCCTCTGGCCTCCCTCTGGCCTCTGGCCTCTGGCCTCTGGCCTCTGGCCTCCCTCTGGCCTCTGGCCTCTGGCCTCTGGCCTCTGGCCTCTGGCCTCTGGCCTCTGGCCTCTGGCCTCTGGCCTCTGGCCTCTGGCCTCTGGCCTCTGGCCTCTGGCCTCTGGCCTCTGGCCTCCCTCTGGCCTCTGGCCTCTGGCCTCTGGCCTCTGGCCTCCCTCTGGCCTCTGGCCTCTGGCCTCTGGCCTCTGGCCTCCCTCTGGCCTCTGGCCTCTGGCCTCTGGCCTCTGGCCTCCCTCTGGCCTCTGGCCTCTGGCCTCTGGCCTCCCTCTGGCCTCTGGCCTCTGGCCTCTGGCCTCTGGCCTCTGGCCTCTGGCCTCTGGCCTCTGGCCTCTGGCCTCTGGCCTCCCTCTGGCCTCTGGCCTCTGGCCTCTGGCCTCTGGCCTCTGCCTCTGGCCTCTGGCCTCTGGCCTCTGGCCTCTGGCCTCCCTCTGGCCTCTGGCCTCTGGCCTCTGGCCTCTGGCCTCTGGCCTCTGGCCTCTGGCCTCTGGCCTCTGGCCTCCCTCTGGCCTCTGGCCTCTGGCCTCTGGCCTCTGGCCTCCCTCTGGCCTCTGGCCTCTGGCCTCTGGCCTCTGGCCTCCCTCTGGCCTCTGGCCTCTGGCCTCTGGCCTCTGGCCTCCCTCTGGCCTCTGGCCTCTGGCCTCTGGCCTCTGGCCTCCCTCTGGCCTCTGGCCTCTGGCCTCTGGCCTCTGGCCTCCCTCTGGCCTCTGGCCTCTGGCCTCTGGCCTCTGGCCTCCCTCTGGCCTCTGGCCTCTGGCCTCTGGCCTCTGGCCTCCCTCTGGCCTCTGGCCTCTGGCCTCTGGCCTCTGGCCTCCCTCTGGCCTCTGGCCTCTGGCCTCTGGCCTCTGGCCTCCCTCTGGCCTCTGGCCTCTGGCCTCTGGCCTCTGGCCTCCCTCTGGCCTCTGGCCTCTGGCCTCTGGCCTCTGGCCTCCCTCTGGCCTCTGGCCTCTGGCCTCTGGCCTCTGGCCTCTGGCCTCTGGCCTCTGGCCTCTGGCCTCTGGCCTCTGGCCTCTGGCCTCTGGCCTCTGGCCTCTGGCCTCCCTCTGGCCTCTGGCCTCTGGCCTCTGGCCTCTGGCCTCTGGCCTCTGGCCTCCCTCTGGCCTCTGGCCTCTGGCCTCCCTCTGGCCTCTGGCCTCTGGCCTCTGGCCTCTGGCCTCCCTCTGGCCTCTGGCCTCTGGCCTCTGGCCTCTGGCCTCTGGCCTCTGGCCTCTGGCCTCTGGCCTCTGGCCTCTGCCTCTGGCCTCTGGCCTCTGGCCTCTGGCCTCTGGCCTCCCTCTGGCCTCTGGCCTCTGGCCTCTGGCCTCTGGCCTCCCTCTGGCCTCTGGCCTCTGGCCTCTGGCCTCTGGCCTCCCTCTGGCCTCTGGCCTCTGGCCTCTGGCCTCTGGCCTCCCTCTGGCCTCTGGCCTCTGGCCTCTGGCCTCTGGCCTCCCTCTGGCCTCTGGCCTCTGGCCTCTGGCCTCTGGCCTCTGGCCTCTGGCCTCTGGCCTCTGGCCTCCCTCTGGCCTCTGGCCTCTGGCCTCTGGCCTCTGGCCTCTGGCCTCCCTCTGGCCTCTGGCCTCGCCTCTGGCCTCTGGCCTCTGGCCTCTGGCCTCTGGCCTCTGGCCTCTGGCCTCTGGCCTCTGGCCTCTGGCCTCTGGCCTCCCTCTGGCCTCTGGCCTCTGGCCTCTGGCCTCTGGCCTCCCTCTGGCCTCTGGCCTCTGGCCTCTGGCCTCTGGCCTCCCTCTGGCCTCTGGCCTCTGGCCTCTGGCCTCTGGCCTCTGGCCTCTGGCCTCTGGCCTCTGGCCTCTGGCCTCCCTCTGGCCTCTGGCCTCTGGCCTCTGGCCTCTGGCCTCCCTCTGGCCTCTGGCCTCTGGCCTCTGGCCTCTGGCCTCCCTCTGGCCTCTGGCCTCTGGCCTCTGGCCTCTGGCCTCCCTCTGGCCTCTGGCCTCTGGCCTCTGGCCTCTGGCCTCCCTCTGGCCTCTGGCCTCTGGCCTCTGGCCTCTGGCCTCTGGCCTCTGGCCTCTGGCCTCTGGCCTCTGGCCTCCCTCTGGCCTCTGGCCTCTGGCCTCTGGCCTCTGGCCTCCCTCTGGCCTCTGGCCTCTGGCCTCTGGCCTCTGGCCTCTGGCCTCTGGCCTCTGGCCTCTGGCCTCTGGCCTCTGGCCTCTGGCCTCTGGCCTCTGGCCTCCCTCTGGCCTCTGGCCTCTGGCCTCTGGCCTCTGGCCTCTGGCCTCTGGCCTCTGGCCTCTGGCCTCCCTCTGGCCTCTGGCCTCTGGCCTCTGGCCTCTGGCCTCCCTCTGGCCTCTGGCCTCTGGCCTCTGGCCTCTGGCCTCCCTCTGGCCTCTGGCCTCTGGCCTCTGGCCTCTGGCCTCCCTCTGGCCTCTGGCCTCTGGCCTCTGGCCTCTGGCCTCCCTCTGGCCTCTGGCCTCTGGCCTCTGGCCTCTGGCCTCTGGCCTCTGGCCTCTGGCCTCTGGCCTCTGGCCTCTGGCCTCTGGCCTCTGGCCTCTGGCCTCTGGCCTCTGGCCTCCCTCTGGCCTCTGGCCTCTGGCCTCTGGCCTCTGGCCTCCCTCTGGCCTCTGGCCTCTGGCCTCTGGCCTCTGGCCTCCCTCTGGCCTCTGGCCTCTGGCCTCTGGCCTCTGGCCTCCCTCTGGCCTCTGGCCTCTGGCCTCTGGCCTCTGGCCTCCCTCTGGCCTCTGGCCTCTGGCCTCTGGCCTCTGGCCTCCCTCTGGCCTCTGGCCTCTGGCCTCTGGCCTCTGGCCTCTGGCCTCTGGCCTCTGGCCTCTGGCCTCTGGCCTCTGGCCTCTGGCCTCTGGCCTCTGGCCTCCCTCTGGCCTCTGGCCTCTGGCCTCTGGCCTCTGGCCTCCCTCTGGCCTCTGGCCTCTGGCCTCTGGCCTCTGGCCTCCCTCTGGCCTCTGGCCTCTGGCCTCTGGCCTCTGGCCTCCCTCTGGCCTCTGGCCTCTGGCCTCTGGCCTCTGGCCTCTGGCCTCTGGCCTCTGGCCTCTGGCCTCTGGCCTCTGGCCTCTGGCCTCTGGCCTCTGGCCTCTGGCCTCTGGCCTCTGGCCTCTGGCCTCTGGCCTCTGGCCTCTGGCCTCTGGCCTCTGGCCTCTGGCCTCTGGCCTCTGGCCTCTGGCCTCTGGCCTCTGGCCTCTGGCCTCTGGCCTCTGCCTCTGGCCTCTGGCCTCTGGCCTCTGGCCTCTGGCCTCCCTCTGGCCTCTGGCCTCTGGCCTCTGGCCTCTGGCCTCCCTCTGGCCTCTGGCCTCTGGCCTCTGGCCTCTGGCCTCCCTCTGGCCTCTGGCCTCTGGCCTCTGGCCTCTGGCCTCTGGCCTCTGGCCTCTGGCCTCTGGCCTCTGGCCTCTGGCCTCTGGCCTCTGGCCTCTGGCCTCTGGCCTCTGGCCTCCCTCTGGCCTCTGGCCTCTGGCCTCTGGCCTCTGGCCTCCCTCTGGCCTCTGGCCTCTGGCCTCTGGCCTCTGGCCTCCCTCTGGCCTCTGGCCTCTGGCCTCTGGCCTCTGGCCTCCCTCTGGCCTCTGGCCTCTGGCCTCTGGCCTCTGGCCTCTGGCCTCTGGCCTCTGGCCTCTGGCCTCTGGCCTCTGGCCTCTGGCCTCTGGCCTCTGGCCTCTGGCCTCTGGCCTCTGGCCTCTGGCCTCTGGC